>BLKR01002764.1:0-178905 GCA_011170035.1 Teleogryllus occipitalis
ACTAAAATTTAAAAGATAGAGATATTGTCTCTTAATGAAATCTGTTCCTTTAAGATAGATTTTTAAATAAGTTCATGTATAACTTTTCTAAAAGTCGAGTACTTTACACGTAAGTTTGCGTGAAATACGGGCGAGAAAGTACGTGCTGTTTTAACCTCATTATTTTTGTGTAATTTTCTCGACGTCATCATACTTGTTTAATACATACTAAATACACTGGTTGAAGTGAGAATGTGAGTTAAAAGGTAAATGAGCATGTCAGAAACATTTTTTGGAGTCAATAACATGAGATTCTCATTTTCGGGGATTTATTTTTGTAATATATGTGTCGCGACTACTCAACTCAAATGAAGTCAGCGCCTCGGTAGCGTTGTACTTTCAATACAAGTGTGTATGCAGCTAAACGAACTAATCGAGAAAAATATTAAATCAAAGGCAACTTTTACAGAAAATAGATAACACGAAGATCCATTGACAACTCAGAGAAATCACAAATGTAAGAAGATGAAAGTTAAAATAGATGATTTTACTTCTGCAAGTCTTTTGTAATAAGTCTCATCTCATCATAATATACTAATGCTCAAAATGCATTGTTCAAAATTTCTTATACTTTTTAAATATTATTTATGGCTAAATTTCATTCAAAATTTGAGAATGCATTGGTAATTAATTTCATTTCTTGGTTAATAAACATACATTGAATTAGTATGCGTCTTTATTTGGATACTAGTCGCACTTTGCGGCAATGCAACCTTTTTTTGGAGATGTTTCATATTTTTTAAAATTTGAAACGTGGGGGGATCTAATTTGATAAATATTTCAATGACCGGAAACAAAAGGGGTTAAGCAACCTTTCGCCGGCTCCATCCCCGTCCCCCACTCCGCCAGCTCGCTTCACGCTAACATCGTCAGGCGACATTTCCGCCTACATGCATTGCGTTTTGCATTAAACAAAATTTTAAAGACACAATTTGGAGTATGCTGTTCACTTCCAACCTCTTTCACGCGTATTCTCCGCAGTTCAAATGAAATCATGTAAAATTACGTAATCACTCCAGTCAGAAGTTTTGTGAAATATACAGTCGACTCCGGTTATAGTGAACTCGAATATAGTGAACTCTCGGTTATAGTGAACTTATGTCACTGGTCCCGTTTCACTTACATTACAAATAGCCATAAGATTCGGTTATAGTGAACACGGAACCTCGACTATAGTGAACATAGTAAATACGTCGTGGAAATCCCTCGGTACTACAAATTCTAACTCTTGGCAGCTTGGAAAAATATCGTTAGTCAATGGTCACAATCCAAGAAGTCTTCCCTGAGGGCGAGGAGCCGTACCCTGAATGTTTCGTTCAGCCATCAGTTTCATTAGCCCCTTGCAAAGGATCTCGTATGTTATTACTCCAATGAAAGGACCTTCGGAGAGTGGGATGGTGTTCCAACAGGGCAAGAGGCATTGAAGGATGTCATACGATATGCACTGCATTACAATACTTGTAGGCAGAGGACAATGCAGAAACAATTATGGAACTCGAGAAGGAAACAGAAAAATTACTAATGAAAAATGTGCGAAGCAAGTAATTGAAAATTATTTTTAACGTCAAATAAAGATATTGAAATTTTCATATGGTGCTGATAATGTATTTTGCTAAATCGCTGAATTAATAAAATTAATAATTGTGGAAAAATTCTATTTAATTTTGACATCATCGGATATAATGAACTTCTAATATGGTGAACCATAAATGATAGTCCCCAGAAGTTCACTACAACCGGAGTCCATTCTACATGGAAACACCCAAGTCTTTCTGGACGGCATGGAGAAATACTGAAATGTTATTTTGACTGACCTTCTTGATTCAATGGAATTGGCACTTTCAGAAGATGTGAAAAGAAATAGACGTCGTCGCCATCGCCAAAAAATCGTAATCTGGAACCAAGTATTGGACGAGAAATGGACCATCGACGTCGAAAAAAAAATTGGCTAAGCAGCTTCCCCAGTCGAACAAAAAATTGAAAGAAAATAAAAATATAAAAAAAGAGAAAAAACAAAGCCAAACAATTTTATAAGTGAAATCTGTCGCATCACAAAACAGAAGACAAACCACCGCTAGAGTCAAATAACCAGAACCTTGGCATATTATAAAACCGTGTTATATCTTTCAGTTAATGTTTATTACAGCAAATGAATTTTATTCTCCAGCTTCAACCATAAACTCGGAGGTTTCCACAGGTGGTTCCGCTGTCTTCTCTATTAACTTTTAGTACTCATTTATGTGAATAGCATGTCTCGCAATTATCTGGAAGCATACGAGTGTCCAACTAAGCTCACTTGCATTGGTAGCGAGCTGTGTGTGTGTGCTGAGTGATGCCGTGGTCATTTCTGGAAAATGGATTTACTCGAATTGGGTAATCATCGAATTTGCTCGCTTTTCTTGGATCTCTCTGACAGGAGTAAATATGTTCGTTCATTTATTTTGTTTTGTAATTATTTATTTTATTTTATTTATTTATTTTATGTTATGTTATATAATAATATTTGTATTGTTATAGCATTCATTCTGCTGTAGTGCACTATGAATGAACTAAAAAGAGCCATACTTTCTTTTCAAACAAAATTGTTCGCCTTATAAATGTGATTCATCTCGAATTTGAGTTGAAGTGACTGTCAGTGATTGTAAGCGGAAGGCACAATATTGAAAAATAAGCTAATAATAAACTACGGAATTTTCGAGTTTTTTGTTTTTGTTTGTATCGAGTTAATAAAAGATGCTCTTTTCAATTGTGCACAGGACAATGTGACCCAAGAGGGAGGTGAATGTAGGGCACCACCTATTCATGTTAGTACTGTTCCAGTTTCTACTGATAATTAATCGGTGGACGTCAGTACGAACAGTGCTGCTACCCTACCCAAAATATAAAATTCGTTGTTATGACTAGGGCCCGGATAATTATGTACTAAAAAGAGGGGAAATATATACATATATATGTATTATAATATACAGAAATATGTACTAAAAAGGAAGAAATATGTAACATTAATTATTGGTATATCAATTCTATTTTATTAGATAACTGTTATCTTAGTGTATATTGTTCTGTTTCATTAGCAAAAAGACCATTATCAAACCTTATTCTCCTCATAATCCTATAATTTACAGCGATCTCCATAACAAAATGAACGGCGCCTCTTGCGCTGGTGGGTGTCCTTTCTGGTTAAGGTATCAAGGTCAAGGAAGACCCCTGAAAGATGCGAGGCGGATACGCGATATCACCTGTTAAATGTATCATTTTCACAAAACAAACTTTCTGTCCTCTGCGCTTCTCGCGCCGAAAACTATCACACCAGAAGCTATGTATTGCGTCGTCGCCTTGCCCTTCGATTTGCAATACAGTCCTTATTTATGAACTGACTTATTTCAACGCGATGCAATAGCGGTATTTTCGGGAGGAGGCTGCAGAAAAATATTCGAATAAAATTTTTATGTGGTGAAGTCTAGAGTACAATTACTTCAGTAGAGATAGAACCTACTTTCAGGCACTCCAAATCCTTAAAAACTGATCGGAAACGATCTATAATCGGAAAATGCTTGAAGAGAACAATTTTAAACACAATAATGAATTTTTATTTTACATATTTTCTATTTTTTCTTACATGTTTTGAAAAAAATTAGAACATATACATGTACATATTTTTCATTTTTATTACAATAAATTCCGTTCCCTACTTATGACTAATGTTCCGAAGGAATGTCTGAAATGCGTGTTTCTTGTCATTTCCGAAGCGGTGTCCGTGTACAAGGCGCCCTCTTATGAGCGTGCGGGGCCTCATCTGTCGGCGTGGAGAGATGAATGTCAGGTGCGCGGGAGGGTGGGGGAGTCCGTAAATTAAGAAAGGAAAATATTTGCTCTGGGGCTCAAAGGGGCCGGCGGCGGCGGCGATCGGAGTGGGCGGGAGGTCTCCGATCGGAGGGGGCGGGGACTCATGAATTTAGATGACGAGGAGCCCCCGAGACAACGGAGCCCCGCCGGCCGCTTCTTTGTTCGCGTTAATTACTGCAGCGGCCGCAGGGCGCGCTGCGCGGCGTCTGGGCCCCCGTGCGGGGCCGCCAGGGGTCGCCAGACCTCCCGTCCCCCTCTCCAAGCCTCACCCGCCGAAAGTAACACATCACGCGGGACAAATTCAAACGCATCGGAATGGTATGTTATGTGGCTTATCAGCACAAGACGTTGGAATGTTATAGCCTGTACACGACATTACCATTTTTTAACGGTGTCGTATTAATGTTAAGGTATGACCTAACGACATCTTTTGTCAAATTATTATAAGGTATCTGCATCACCAGCGATATTATTAATAATTAACTTACCATTTATCCTGTTGCTGATGTCCGAGTAGTGTTTGCATAATAAAGTTAGATTTATGGAGCTTGGTCAGAATAAAATTTTCACTAAAAGATTGTTTGCCAATGTTTCAGAAAATCTATTTCCACCATCCGGGCTTGCCAAAACAGAAGAGACAAAAAAGAAACAAAGAACTAGAGATAAATATTCTTGAAAGTGGGACACCTCAAGAGATGATAGGAACATGTGTTCAAACACATCACAACAACACACATTGTGCTTAGAAATGGTAGAGTCTCTACCATTTTCTGCATGTTCCACTTTAAGAAAAGCTCGGGTTGTTTGTTGTTTCTTTCCTGTTGGTCGCAAGCCCTGATAATGAAAATAGATTTTCCTAAACGTTGGCAAACAACCATGCAGTGAGTATTTGCATAATTATGCTTTTATTTAACTGTTCGTGAAATGGAGAGAATGAGTCGTTACACGGCTCGAGTGCATGAGCTCCGTGGAACAAACCGCTCTTAGAGCGCGTCCGAGGTTGAATTGAGCAGTCGCTCCCTGCGAAAGAAGTAGCGCCGGCCATTCAATGGAAGAGCGCTGGCGACCCCTGCCTCCGCCGCGTCCATCCGTCTGCCGGGCGGAGCGGGGGAGGGGGAGGGGCCGCCGGAGAGGCCCGCTCTCAGGTGCGCGAATCCCCGGTCGCCGTATAAGGGCAAGTGGAGACGCGCGCGCCCGTGTTCCCGCCGGGCGGCCGGGCCCGTAAATCCGGCGAGGTGCCGCCGTGACGGGCATTACGGTCAGCGCGGGCGACGTTTCGCGTTTGTCTCCTCCCCGCCCCCGTCCACCCCCGCCCCAGCCGCCGCCGCCGGCCGCTGCGGTGGCGCGCGACGCCAGCCCTTTGTCCGGCGGGAGGGAAGGCGGTGGCGGCCGCATTATTTGCCGTTATTACTCAGCGTACGGCTGCGGGGGCGGGTGGCGCGGGGCGGGGCGGGCTGCGGTCGGGCGGTCGGGGCGGCGGCGGGCGCCGGGCCGTCTGGCGCCGCTCCGCGCGCCGCTCTTCGGAAGAATGGACACCACCACCGCCGCCTTCTCCACCACCCACCACGGCTGGAGGCCGTCGTCTCTCTCCATGCCTAGTAGTCGCTGTCGCTCTCTCCCTCTCTCTCGCTCTCCCTCTCTCCCTCTTCTCTCGCTCTCTCTCTTTTCACGCTCTCTCGCTCGAGCTCTCTCTCTCTCTTTTCACGCTCTCTCGCTCGAGCTCTCTCTCTCTCTCTCTCTCTCTCTCTCTCTCTCTCTCTCTCTCTCTCTCGGGCGCTCTCGCTCACTCGTTCTCGCTCATTCTCACTCTCTCGTTCTCTCTCTCTCGCTCCCTCTCGCTCTCGCTCTCTCTCTCGTTCCCTCTCTCGCTCTCTCTCTCGTTTCCTCTCTCTCGCTTTCACTCTCTCTCTCTCTCTCTCTCTCTCTCGCTCTGTCTTATGCGCTCTTGCTCTTGCTTTCCCTCCCTCGAACCCTTTAGCTCCCTCCTGCCCTCTCGTTCTGAACCTCACTCGCTCTCGTTCGGAATATTTGTTTTCGCATTGCTTTGCCGTGAACGCCTTCTCGTGCGCGTTATGACGTAACAAGCGCATCTTTTCCCAGTAATGGAGTGAGAACGCGCAATATGAATCCTACTCTTTGAAGTTTTCAGCTATTTGAAGGGATGACACACTTCATTTGTTGAGAGAAACACATAAAGCGTATAATCATTCGAAATGTCACGTGCGGAATTTTGGAATTTCTTCCAGACAAACCCGTTGAATGTTTTTGCGAGGCATCTGCCTTCCTTGCCCATGAGTCCTTTCTTCTGCCTGGTTTCAAATGATTTCTTTGTTTCTCTGAGGACCTGAGTTTAATTCGCAATTATTCGAGACAGTCAGTTTTCCGAAGCATTATACGTTATTTGAAATTTAAAAGCAAAGTCATTAGATTCTTATGACTCCTCGTCCCACTAAAATATGATGCTTATTTTATAAATTTCTGGATACGCCTATTTTCTTCTATTAAGCCCGTTTTTTCACATTTATTTTGCCCTTTCTGTGCATGACAATGGGGAGAATAGGGACTTTCTTTCCACGCGTTATTGTTTAAGAATCGAAACCGGATGAACGAGATACAGCTTTCTACACGGTCATTTCTTTTTTATGCACGTAATCGTACTGAAAATATTTTCTCCGGACGTCGCAAAAAGCTCTGAAGACGAAACAGTTGAACATCGCATGAATGGTAACGAATAAAGAAGTCAAGAGTGATCACTCGATTAACATCAATCAATTAAATAAACGATTATTCCATTCATAATTTTCAATTTGTATTAATAGATTTTTCGATCTCTAAGCAGGAGATCCCCTTGAGTATGTAATCCATGTCTAACTATTTAAAGTTAACATCTCACCTACAACTTACCGATTAAATACTTTCAGATATGCTACATAAGGGAGAGAATCTCACAGTCAGAGATCGAAATGACAAGTAATAAACATTTTAAATTGTGACGGGAATCATCGTTTATTTAATTGATTGGTAACAAATTAATTTGGGTTAGGTTCGGACTGAGCAAGAAGCGGCCGTTGTTAGATCACTGTTCATGTAACAACTTTTCACTTTTCCCGATGAAAATTATTTCACTATACATTAGAACGCTCTGAAAACTGCACAAAAAGAACAAATCATACCATACGCACAGCAAAAGAGAAAGTGTTCTGCAAAGTGAGGCCAGAAGCGCGATAGTCAATCTGAATGTAATCTGCATAGAAAAATGACACATGCTTCATTTTTCTGTTCCTGTCTGGTCTGTCACTTTTCTGTTCTGATGAAAATTAACGAAGAAATGACCGTGTAAAACAGAGTTTAGTGCGTCTTTCCTCAAATTACGGAAAACTTAATTTCCTTCTCCACCGTACCGAGGCTAAGAAGGAACCAAGGTCATTTTTTATGAGAAAGAAGTCTTGCATTTTCAAATTCGAATGGAAATCGTACGCCACGTCCTTCACAAACTCTGTTTTTTCTGAAGTTTGACCCAATGAAATCAACCCGTACCATGCTTAAAAATAAACTTATTTACTTGGTACGTTGTGGAATTATTGCTTCACATTTTTAAACTCCGGAATGTAATTTAAGCTACTTTTCGTGTTTGAAATGCTTTCCGCTGTGCGGAAGATATACCAGATGTTCAAAGCCGCATCCTCAAATTAGCTGGGCGGGATGTTTGGTTAACCCACATTTTTGGCTTTCATTATTCAACGGGGGCCGAATACGACGGGCGCGGCCGCGTGCGAGCCGCACGTTCTCGCCGCCAGGGGCGCGTCGCATCCGGCGCAGCGCCACCCGCGCGTTTTTGCACAAGAGAGAGAATCAAAGTTTCATACGGACGCCGAGTGCCATGCATTTTAATACTGGGACTTAGGCGAGAGTTATTAAAAAATTACGTCTTTTTATCCCTTAATTCCGTGGAGGTAGGTACACTCAAGTTTACCGGTGAAAATCGCCTTACCGCCCCCGCCGCCCCTGCCTCCCCCGCCTCCTCACCTCCCCCCTCCCCGCCTTCCCCGCCTCCCAGCCTCCCCGCCGTCCCCGCCCTTCCGTGTCGCCCCATCCGCGCCGCACCCCGGGGCGTGGCGTGGCGTGGCGTTATAACGTTTTCATAAACTAAGAAAATTGCTGTATTATCCTCCGTAGAATGCGCAAATGGGTTTAGCAATTCAGATGAGGGCGCGATACCAAAGATACCTTTTTGCCGCTTTCGCGGGAGACGCAGATCTTCTTATGCAGTACTTAGCGGTGCGCGTGGTGCAGGCTCTGGCGCTTTGCGAGACAGCAGTCCCTCCCCTCGCACGCCCCTGCCCTCGCCCCCGCCCCCACCCCTGGCCCAGGCCCCGCCTGCTATGGAATCTGGTGTCACCGATATCAAAAACCTACCTCAATTTACACAAGATGGAGATCGAGTGAAGTAAATCCTGGAGTTTTGAGATTTGGTTGTGTTGCTCCTTGGCACGAAGAATTTATCACCCAAAAATGTGTGAATTTGTGGGGGTGAGCCGGGGGTTGGGGAGGAGTTTAATGGTGGCTTTCATTCGTTGTTTTCCTCGTAACTATCAGTCCTACCGAAAATTATACTCTATATAAAATTAAAGTGTTTGTGTGGAACAATTCAACAAAATCTTAAAAACAAAGTAAGAAAGGACACACAAATGAAATTTTACAAGGTGATGGAGGTTCCTGTACTTGAATATGGTTACGAAAATTGGAGCATGAATCGCTCAGACAGAAGGAAAATTGAGGCTGCTGAAATGCGATGTCTAAGATCTGTTGCAGGATATACGCTTCTAGACCACATAAGAAGCGAAGACATCAGAAGCAAACTAAAAATATTCAACCTCAATATGAGAATCGAAGTGCGAAAAGAGAAATGGTTCCATCATATCCAACGAATGACTCTTGAGAGACTACCAAAGGAGCTCCTCCACTACGCACCCGAAGGAACTCGATATCCAGGTAGACCTAGAAGATGGGGAGACGATCTTCTTGGCGACGGAACAGGCCATTCGGCCTAGTCTTTGATGATGATGATGATGATGATGATGATGATGATGATGATAAAATTAAAGTAGACGAAAGTTCCTACAAAAATATAGCTTAAGACGTTTTGTTGTACAATTTACCCCTTTGAAGTTATAGTCTTGGAAAGTTCTGAATTTTACTTAGGACAAACCTTTATTTTAGTTTTTCCCTTTATAGTAAAGATGTTGTGATATGTTCAATACATTAAGTAATAAAATATTTTTGAAAATTTGAAACTTGATAATTTATACATAGTTTGCAAATAACAAATATTTCATATCTTGTCAATACTTATTTCTTACAGGAGACTCCCGAGTATCAGAGATTATAGAGGCCGAGATTACCTCGAATACGAAAAAAAACGAATAATCTATGTTCACTTAATAAAGGATCGTGAATATCCTTTTTACTAAAGGATTAAGTACACAGTAAAATTCAAATTACATAAAACGGTATATAGGGAATAAACAAGTTTACCGCGGCCAGAGAGAGTCCGTAAACTCAGATTGGCAATGACAAACGACGCAGTCGATGTTTGACGCGGGAATCTAGTTACTATGCAATTGCGGGAAATCTCACACAACAGTCTTAGAACTGCTGAGGCCATCGATAGTTATCCAATGAATTATTTTGTTGTTTATTATGATTTCCTCGGTTAATCGTGTCTCGCGTAATCACAAGTTTTCTGTTGTATCAAATATCTTAAAACGTTTCAATTATTGTTGCTTTTATTAATACGCTGGAAATTGACAGCTTGCGAACACTGATGCCGAAATGGACAATACACCATCCCTGAATTCATAGACGTCACACAAGCGTTCGACAAAATACGTATCCACCCTTCTATTATAAATTAATTTCAATGGATACATGATCAACGGTATTACTTCTTTTGAATTTAAAAGTTATTGAGAGCCCACATTCAGTGGGGGTCCTAAGCAAGTGCTTGGTTTGCTTACGTATGAATTCACCCCTGGTTGAAAATGTGTGTGTGAGTGAGTGTGTGTGAGTGAGTGTGTGTGAGTGAGTGTGTGTGAGTGAGTGTGTGTGAGTGAGTGTGTGTGAGTGAGTGTGTGTGAGTGAGTGTGTGTGACTGAATGTGTGTGAGTGAGTGTGTGTGACTGAATGTGTGTGAGTGAGTGTGTGTGAGTGAGTGTGTGTGAGTGAGTGAGTGTGTGTGAGTGAGTGAGTGTGTGTGAGTGAGTGTGTGTGAGTGAGTGTGTGTGAGAGAGTGTGTGTGTGAGAGAGTGTGTGAGTGAGAGAGTGTGTGAGTGAGAGAGTATGTGCGTTCGGGCGCGCGCGAGCGTTTGCTTTTGTGTGTGGGAGAGAGGGAGAGTTCCGAACATGTGCTCATCACGCACTCAAGGCCATCTGCATTCCTTCCCCACATTCCGCGCTCACTTCTCTTTTAACTGAATAAGTTCATCAATTACAAGAGTTTAATATATGTTATTTCATGTGTTATATTAAACGTAGAAATGCACGTTTGAGAATTTAACAAACAAATAAAAAATGAAAAAATGTTATTTGCGAATTCTTATTATTGTGTGCCGCAAAATATTTTCTCGTTTTAATAAGCTTCCTTCCATGTTAAATTACTACAATGCGTCATCCTATAAATAAGATGGAGTAGTTAAGTATTTCCATACTCTTGAGAAGTCTTATCTTGGGATATTGGGATAGCAAATTGGGACAATGTGGTTAATACATTACGAGTCGTTAGCTCCACGGCCGGATTCCCCGAGCAGCTTCGGCTGCGGCCGTCGTCGATGCAAATGAGCTGCTAAAAATTCCCGTCGCGGACGCGGCGCTGGTTAAGGGAGACGAATCTCCTGCGGCCGGGAACACGGCGCAGCGGCCGCCGCCCGCCGCCCACCTGGCCACGGCGCCGCGCATTCCTCCGCTGCAGCGCGACCTCTCTGCGCAACCGCCCCCGCCCCCGCCCCACCTTTGTCGTCTCCCCTCGCCCGCTCCCCACCCCGCCCTCGCCACGCTCGCACCCTCCCCACCCCGCCCCCGCCCACACCCTCCCCTGCCACACACACTCCCCCGCCCCACCCCGTCAGCCCCCCGCCACGCCCGCATCCTCCTCTCCCCCTCCTCGCCACTCGCCCCGCCTCCGACCCGCCTCGCCCCTGCCTCGCTCATGCCTCACCCTCGCCCTGCCCCACTCCCGTCCCCGCCCCGCCCCCTCTCCTCCCCCGCCCCGTCTCCTCCGTCTCTCCCCGTCCTCGCCCGCACTTTTACTCCCACTTCCAAACTCCCTACCTAATAATATCCCCTCCTCTACTCCTTCACTGCATCATTCTTCCGCCATCTCCTGCTCCTTCCCACCGCTCCTCCGCCCCCCACGAGACCCACGACCCTACCTGCCGGGGAATATTATTTATCTTGTGCTTCGTTTCAAGATAACCAATATGTGATCCAACCAGGAGTTCCTAAGCAACATCTGATGTAAGCAACATTTGATCTAAGCAACATTCCAACTTTGCGATTCCTCAATAACATTCGCATACATTGTTATTCAAATCAAGTATCAAATGTGTGAAATTACTTAAGTAATTATTTTAATAAGTACTTATTTTGAGCTTCGCGTTAGTTTCGTAAAAGTGAATAGTGTACAAGGGTCCTCGTTTGCCCCTTATGTCGGGGTTGGTGACGATGGGACGTACCCCTCGAGTCCGGTGTGAGGGAGAAAAGGGGATTAGGATAATGAGAATGAAGGATCACACGCGGTTCGTGGCCCGTTAATGAGAATGCGGTCCCACATTCGCCTGAAAATGACCAGGGAAACCGCGGGGTCCAATTATGACAGCAGTCGGCCAACAAATTCGATTCCGCCAAGCGCCACGAACTCATCGATGTTAAGCAAGTAAATTTCTGGCACCTTGCCGGGATCGAATTCACGGCGTCCCAATCACGGGTACACTCCCCGCTGCCTGTGTTCGTTGTGAGAGTACAACTCCACTGAAAGAGAAACATTACGATTCTCGAACAAGTTATCGTGGAAACGCTTGACAAGTACAAGTACCTTCTTTTGCCGTCCCCCCACTCCAATGCGTCCGAAGTCCTCCACAGTGGCGCGCGCAGCCTGTGTGAGCGGAGGGCCCTGTCGGCGACGGCGTCGCTGCGCGTCCGGGTGTCCCACAGGGTCCCGCTTCGGGCCCGGCCCCCGCGCCACGCCGCCAAGATAAACATCTGCGGCCAGGCCGCCCGCAGCGCGCCCCTGGCCCCGCCCCCTCCCACCAGCCCACCCCGCTCCCAACCCGCCACGTAATTACATTCTTGTTTCTCTTTCGGCCGCGTCGCGTCGACCCGCCGAGCCTCGAGCCGACTCAGGTACCGGTCTGCCGTATTAAAATGTGACTTTTCCACTCCCCACCCCTCCCCTCCCCCGCGCCACGCCGCGCCGCCGCCGGGCCGAAGCTTTCGCGGAGCCTTAATTGCGCGCTCCGAACGTTAATTGTTAATGAGCGCGGAGAGCCCTTGTAAAGTGGCGGGGAGGCCGCGTTCGGGCCGGCTGCGGGAGCGAGGAACGACTGAGCGAGCGAGCGCCGGCTGTAAAGTGAAGCAGGTAACGTTTGCAAGCAGGCGCGGGCCTTACACGTTTGCCACTTTACTTGCTAAGTGGGTCGCCGACGCGTCGAGGCCTCGCGAGTCCCTGGCCCCAGGGGAGTTCACTTGCGATCTCCCAGAGCCACAACCTCCGACTCTTTATAACCACAATTACCTCACTCCTGCAACTTTCACGCATCCATTGGATGTTTAACAGACTGAGAGTATGGTGATTTTTACGTGTAAGAATTTCAAGTATTCGAGTGGAAGATGCTTGAAGTTTTGTAGTAACTTGATCACCAATCTTATGACAGTGGAAAAAACCACTCATCAACAAGCCAACATTTTTCTGAAGGACAATTCATTTTCATGAATGCGACCAAGATGTTTCTAATCGAATATATATCATTGGTAGACGATGACTTCTATGAGGCAACTTTCTCTGACCCAAAAAGGTTTGACAGATGCAGTCATCATTCAGAGTCAAAATGTCTTAAAATCTATCACATTTTAATTCAAAATTTTCGGTGATTGATTATTTCGGGTTTTTGTTTGGGGAAATTCCTATACTCGTTAGTACTGGAAGTGTAGTTCATCTTATATACCAGGAGGTGACACTGTTCCTCCGGCGCCCACGTACAGTATGTGTCGGATTGCGGGAGTTTTCCACTTCGGATATCTCTGCCTGCGAGACACTATGACGCCTGTGAGGTCAGCCGTGACAAGCTCTAGCCTCCCGACTGGTCCCCAAACATGTATGGCAGTGTAGTGCATGTAAGTATGTGGATAAGTGGAGAGGATGGGGCAAGATGGAAACATAAAAGAACGCGCGTCTCCGCATGCTGTGTCCGTGTTTGTTATAGTAATGCATTGGAATTCGCATGGTACTGATTGGTGAAGCCAGGAAAAACTACTCATCAGAGTAACCACTCGCTAGAATTCTTCTCCAGCGTCTGCAGTCGACCTAGCTCTACAACTAATGTCGAAAACTTGCCACCGCGGTGTCTCAAACCCTAGGACCAGTGAGAAATGATACAGTGGCAACAGCTGATTGCCCTAACCATCTCTGCAAGTCAAGATTTGCATGATCGTGAGGAAATCATGGTGCGGACCCAAAAGCTCGGAAACGTCGCTGCCCGGTCCTTCGTCCAAGGGTCACCTGACAATGAGCGACCCCCGGCGCGGCCTCTGGCGGTCGCCATGAAGGCGCAGGGGCCCCTTTGTGCGCCTGCGCAGCCCCGAGAAAGGCCCTGGTAATTAGCCGGCGCTTCATTAGCGCCCCCATTACGTCGGCTCCCGTCCGATGAGATTCAGCTCAGTGGCCTTCGTGGGCGAGAGACTGCACGCGTTCCCTGCACACGTTCCACTGCTGCAGTCACCTGTAATCACTGTAATCACTGATCGTCGAATAATTTTTAAATAAGTATTTTTAGCAAATAAATAAAGGAAGCAAATTTAGCAAATAAGCAAATATGGATACATGCACAAAAGCTGGATAATAACAGAGGAGTAATAGTATATTCTTCTACGAGCGCGTAATGTTGGCAATCATTCACGAGTCGATGTTTACGACACTCGCTCCTACGTCTCTCAAGTCGACTCGAATTTCTACGAGTGAATAATAGCCATTATGTACTACTTCTGAACTTTAGGTGAAGTGCAAATTTTATTGTCTGCACTGTCACCGGATTCAAGAATCATTTTCTGTCGAATGAACATTGCAAAATGTGACGAGAAATAAGAGTACAACAATGTCTAGGCTACGTACATGAAATTGCGATATCATCCACTTGCATACCGCAGCTCAAAAGAAGCGCGAATTGCAAAGAGAATACAATTCTGCCCCTGGATTCACAAAATTGTAGAAATGTGATTGGTTGATAGGCCGTGGAATCCGACCTGGAATGTGTGTGATCCTGGGGTGTGTAATCGATGTCATTCGTCGATTAAACATAAATAAGGAAAACGTATATTATTAAATGGTCGTAGAGAAAATCTGTTCTCAACTACAAACCTGTTGGAAAACGTGAATTAGGGCGCTCAAAGAAAATGTTGGCGAGAGTGAAGACGGAACAGGCTGCAAGCTTAACATCCTTGAAAATATAGAAGAAGAAGAAGAAGAAGAAGAAGACGTATTTTTAAACTAGTTCGTATCTGCTGCCATATTTCTTTATAGCTTATAGCTCATGGCAAGAACATTTCTCTGCATCCATTGCTGTTATAACTTCAAGGCCCGGGACGCACCCTCAGGAGGAGTTGGACTGACTAGCTATCAATGGATGGCATCGTTGCATGACTTGGCTGGAGTTCCGCATCCCGAGGTGCCCCTCGTGAAAAGATTCCACCCATTAATTGTATTTGAGAGTAGTTGTAGTGCTCTTCAACATCTATGGTCATTATCACCTGAGGATGTAAAAGGAAACGAATTGGAAGGTCGGATCGCGCGCTGTCCGTGGATCCATTTTACAAGGTACCTACTACTAAGCCATCTACCTACAAGTGATCAGAACAACCCTGTTCAGAGCAGTCAATGAGCTGTCATCAGGCACTCTTCGAGAACCTCGTCAGGATCGAATCCAAAGTACGTTCGACCGGGTTCCATAGAGGGCAGGTGGTCAGCGTCCAGAGGCTTTTGGGTACAGACCGAAGAGGCGTCTCCAGATCCAAATCTTCCTTTAACTAGTGGTGCTGCAGAATAGCACATACTTTTTCTTACTACTTAGTTTTCCAATTTCTTTGATCTGTATCTATGGTCTGGTCCTAAGTTTACTCGTTTACATAGAAAACATTTGAGTTTTAGATAAACTTTATATAATATTATTTAAAGCATATGTACTCGTAAATGCAATTATATGAACAGATCGCTGCTAAATATAAACGACGTTAGAGGGTAGTAAAAAAATACCTACCAAAAGTTTAAGGAAAATATTTGGGGTCGTTTTTGAGAAAATCTTGTTTTTCTTATTTTCTTAAATTGTAGATATTACTTGCAACATTGCTCGAAAACTACTAAAAGTTTCAAAAATGTACCTTAATGAAAGAACTAATTATGGGCAACAACTTTCATTTGAAGGAAAAATCTCTATCTTCAGTTTTGTAGTTGTAGGATGACGCTGAAAAATTATATTCAAAATAATATATATTCAAACTTTTAAAATTTTCGGAAATTCAGAGTTAATCGGACCTATGCTACCCTATATTCTTACAAGAAATTTATAGAAAAAATTTGGAGCCGTTTATGTGAAAAATTTGAAAATGTCCCTAGTGCTTCATGTAAAACATGATTAAAATTATTAAATGTTTTCAAAATCGCAAAGTTTCAAGTTGAGCCACATCAACATGGGAATATCCGTTTTACGTTATACGTATGGTTTACGCGGTAGTGGTGTTCACAGACGGACGGACGATTTGAAAAAAAACTGTTTCGGTATCAAGGTCCCCCAGTTTCTTAAATCAGTCACAATAACGTGTTAGATGGAGTAATTTACTACATATTAGAAGAGGTTTTATCTACTTTTTATGAATAAGGGTCCCATAATACGATTTTTGTGCCAAAAATCGCGATTTTTTTTGCCACAGCATTACATAACTTTCTCTACAGTACGTGTATTACACCGTATAATACGTACTTATACGAGAAAGTAAAAAAAAATAATTACCTTACCGTCCCAAAATTATTACCCTGGACCTTTTCGAATAAACCAATTAAATACCCAGGTGTACCCTGAATACTTGACTCATACGGAAACCTCACATTATTTATAGACTGAATAAAACTTATGGAGCCTTACTCTAAAAATAGAAAATTCTCTGTTTCTTTGCAAATCAGTTCTAGGGCCCTCAATAACTTACTCAGCTCCAGTCTGAGGAGGGGTTGCTTCTTCCGTTCTGAAACCCTCGCAAAACTTCCAGAATTAAGAGCTACGCACAATTACCAATGCTCCTTGGTACATAACGAACAGACAGTTTCATAAAGAACTGGATATAAAACCAATTGCCAATTACATTTCTTTACTGTCGTCCAAATTCTTAACGAGCCTTCAAACTGACCCTTGCACCAGCCTCTTTAACCTCCATAAAACCAGCATTGCCCCTAAAAGAATTATATCCCGTCTCCCAGAAGATCTGTTCCGTTCCCCATAACGTAGTAAAATAATTATCTCATATGTCACTCTATATCTTGTTTTTCTCTTACCTTCTATTTGATAAACTTAAAAACAGTCGTCATAGGGGTGTTTTCGTTCAGAAATAGTTAATTTGCAGTTACTAGTGCCTTCGGGCCACTGTAGTGCATCAATACATTATATTACATACGTGAAAGCTAACCCTCTCCTGTAAAGTGGAAATCCCATTGATCTGGTTAAAAAAATTAAAAATATTTCTCGACTCTCGGGATCATCTCTTGTGCTTTATTCACACATTTCGCACACTCTTGAACAGGATTATATTCAGTCGGGCATTAAAATATTGCGTGAACACTAATACATGCTAAATAAACAGGGTCGTGGAGACTACGTATGGTGGAAATACACGTACTTGTCGGAAATGGAATTAGAGGGGTTTATGAATGACATTATGAATACGAATATTATGAATAGGAGTATTCTTTACGAATCAGAAAAATTAATTGAACAACCTAGCAGCATAGATCTTTCTCAAAAATTGTCTCACTCTGATCAAAGAGCATTTCATGACTAGAAAGGGAGAAACGGTCAGCTAGAAACTATGGAATTACTGGGATAAATATTTTTATATGTTTTATTGAACCCTTTTCCGTCATTCATCACGACAGGGGGAGCTTAATATGATTGTTTGTTGTCGTTATTGTTGTTGGGAGATGTTACGTACCCCCATGGCCGCGAGGCTCGGACGCTGCTAGTAGGCCATGGCCCTTACGCGGGCTGTCTCGCCAAGTACAGACAATTCCAATAAATAAGATTATAAGACTTTTTTAGCGTTCATTATTCTTCAATATCTTAGAAGAGATAAGACAATTCAACGATTTCTGAAATCTAAGCACAAAATAGTCATATTCAAGTGTCATTAGTTACGAGTCATATAGTCTTTGGGAAGCCAATTTTATTATTTTTTTGAATTTTCAAGAATTAAAGGTTCGTCGTTTTTGCACTCTCTCAGTCTTTGTATCGTGAGAGATTTTTAAGATATGATTTAAGTGTGATAAGGATACCAGTTGCAAGTCGCAATATAATATTGCATAAAAATTACATATACTTTCCAAACGTATGTGCAGTTGTAGCATCAGTAGTTTTGTACATTTATGTGGAAAAGACCCTTACCGTTTTCACTTACAAAATACGTAATACAAATTACCGCAGAGAGCTAACTAGGATTCTCAGGGGAGTTGCTAAACACCTTTAGATTTCTTTCATTAAACGTCTGGTTTTAGATAAAGTATAATTAATGAATATAAAAACTATCATAATGGGAGCCAAAGGAAACATTGTGCCGTAACGGCTGATTATAATTCAATAAAAAAATCACCTATGATTATGAAAAGCAGAGCATTTCTTATCTTTATTATAAGAATTGTGTCGCATGGACCTATTTGCAAAATAGAACAGTGAGTGGAATTTACAGGAATCAAGTTTTTTCCGCCCATAAAATGCAAATAAATCGCTGAGACTACATTTTCCAATGTAAGCTATTTATATTATTCCATGATGAAGTGAGAAATATTTATCATCTCCGTATTTGGCCATGTGGCGATTCTCTATCACTTACAAATCACCCTGTAAATATCGAAACAATACTTATTCATCAGCGTCTACTGAATTAGAGGTGATTAAAAATGTATTGGCGGAAAGTAGTTGTGTCGCTGCTCGTTTCCTTCCGCGTTCAGCGCCGGTGATTGCGTGGTGAATGCGCGAGGGAAAGTGGCTCCTCCCTTGGGAGGCTGTTGGCGGCAGCGCAGGTTGGGAGTCTCGCTTGCACCGCGCTCCCCGCCTCATTCTCCCTACACCCCTCACCGGCCACAGCCCACCCTCCGCCTGCGCCCCTGCTCCCGTGCTCACACCCGTCCTGCCCATTTGCCTTCCGCTACCCGCCCTCCTCGCCCCCCTCCTTGGTCCGCCCCCGAGTCTCGCCCTGCGCCACCGCCCTGCTCCCCTCCTCAATCATGCCCCGCCTGCGCCTTGATATCCGCCCCCGCCCTGTTCCATTGCACACAACCCTTCTCTGCCCATTCCCCATCTCCCGCCCGCATTAACCTTCCCTCAGCTCCAGCGCCTTATTTGTGGCACCGTCCTACACCCTCCCCGCCCATGGTCCACCCTCCTCCTGGACTCCCACCCGAGCCTCTGCTCCCATGCTCACATCCCTACTCTGCCCATTTCCCATGTGCCACCCGCCATGCACCCTCGCCTCTCCAACCCCCACCCCACCCACGCCCGCGTCCTCCCAGCCCACGGCCCACCCTTCACCTTGATATCTTCCCACGCCCCTGCTCCCGTGCACACAGCCCTTCTCTGCCCTTTCCCCATGTGCCACCCGCCCTGCACCACCCGCCCTGTCCTTCCCCTCCGCTCTCCCACTCCACCCACGCCCGCGCCCTATGCCCCTCCTCGTCCACGGTCCACTCTTCACCTTGATATCCGCCCGCGCCTTTGCTCCGGTCTGCCCATCCCCCATCTGACGCCCTCCTTCCGCCCTCCCTCCCTCCGCCCCCGCCCCTCGCCCACCTCTCGACCTCTCGCCGTCGCGGCGGAAGATTTACCAAAGCAATCCCGTCCAAGTCTCCTCCGCCATCGGCTGATTAAAACGCGCCCAGTCGAAGGGCCCCCCTCCCCGCCCCCACGCCTTGATTACGTCACAAAAAGTAATAAACAAGCGAGCGACAAAAAGCGCCAGCTTAGAACAATGGCCGGCCCGCAGCCACAAACAAAGAGATTAAGAATGTAGCTGCGGCGGCGGGGGCCGCCCGCAGCGCAGCGGTCCCCCAATCCTTTTTCATCGGGGGCTGCGCTTCCCCTCTCCGCATCTATCCAATTGTAATGAGGCGGCCGCATCGATGCCCCTCCCCCACCCCCGGCCCCGACCCCGGCCCCGGCCCGCGGAACTCGGCGGCAAGTTTACACGTTAATAACGAATTTCCCGCCCCGCCGCAGAGTTTCCGGACTATTTCCCGGGAATCTTTATTTATCACTTGCGGTCGCCCGGCCTCGGAGGAGAGGGGACGGTCTGCGACGGAGGAGGTGCCCGATGAGGGACTTTGAGACGCCTCATTCACGGGGAATGAGGATGAGGCTGCTCTGACACTGAGTGAGCTCTCTAACGCCGCGGTTCGAGTTTCTCGTGCGCTCGAACATTAATGCTGGAATTAAGATTATTTGTTATGAAAGTTTCATAGACTGGGCACCCCTGATCGGCTTTTGTTTGGGAATTGACTGGAAGTACCTACCCCTCGTGAATCATTTCACATCGCACTTATGAGTATTTGTGTTAGGTGATCTGTTACATTAATTTTTTTTTTAGAGCTCTATGTTTCTGTTGAGTCTGAGAGTTTTGAAACTGACGTGAAAAGGGCGACCGGGGAAGATGCGCATAACCCATAATGCTAATCTAATGTATCGGATTTGCAAAACTTGCTGTTTTGATAATAATATTTCTTCTCCTTCAATCTGGCAGACATTAATGTGCATGATAAAGGTCTTCCATAAGCTAATTTTGAATGAAGTTACGACAGGGGGTTGATGCTAACTTGTGAGAGAATGGTAACTCTTGAGTTGATTTACTAATGAAAGAAGTTGTATGGGGGCCCAATAGTCTAGATTCAATTTGTTTTTCTAGTTATTTGACTTTCATCGGTCGTAGAACAAAACATTTCGAATAACTTTTGTTGGTATTGGAATTCAAGTTCCACAAAATATCCGTTTGAAACTCGCAGAGCTTTGAGTTCCTTTAAAGTGATCGCGGAATATCAATTTTGGAGAAAATCGTCTGAGTGGTTTAGGCGCTAGCTTTGACCACTGACGGACGGACAGACGGATGAATGAACAGAGAGGCATTTTGCCATCTATTTTTTGGTATCAAAAAATGGATTCTGATTACACAATGTGTTATAGGAAGTAATTTCCTGCTGACGGGAATTAACAAACTGAAGACAGAGATAATACGGCGGCATGGTAATAATCATGGTTCAAATCACTGACATCTTGAAAGCTGGCAGCAACATTTCACGAATATCACGCTAGGAATGCTGTAACAAGGCCGTTTGCCTGTGTATCTCTAGCTCGTTGATTAGAGCAGATTCGATTTGATTCCCTAATTAAGAGTACATTTTGAGAAAATTCAGATATCTAGGTTATGTTAGAATTTGATAAGGTTGCTGGAGTGGACAATTATTAATTTTGTAAGTTGATTCATTTAGAGGGCGTACTGAAAAGTTTCTTTTTGATTTTGCATTTTTGTACTAAATTATTGAGGGCATATCTGTTAATTTACTGTATGTTGTCTTTTACAAATTGTGCCTGTCGAATAGCGTTCCGAGCTTTGCTACTTCCAATATTGGATGATTGTTTCAAAAAACCTTAACAATTTCTAGACTGGGAAAGTTCTTGACGTCACGTGCGTTTTCAACTGTGTCTATTAATGTGTAACAATGTGAAAATACTTTGAATTTAAAATATTTCTTTTAGTTCCGAGGTAATGTTAGAAAGTTCGAAAGCTACAATAAGCTATATAATATTCTTCATGTTTATACACTCTAGACACTTTTTGTATAGAAACTGTTTTATGAATTTCCGACCCTTCCCATCAGGTCCCAACTCGTCCCGCCCTTTCCCACATGACCCCGCCCCGTGCCGCCCCGCCCGGCATCGCCCTGCCCCGCCCCGCCCAACCGCTCCCAGCCCCGCCCCGCCACGCCACGCCACGCCCCACCCCTCCCAGCCCCTCCCATCCCCTCCCAGCCCCGCCCCGCCACGCCACGCCCCACCCCGCCTGCTCTGTCCTTCCACCCGCCTCGCTGGCTGTCCTCGGAAGTACTTTTGCACTGCAGCCTAGATCCACCCAGCCAGTATTATAAAATGATTTGCTAGCCAAGTCATGCATTAAACATGAAACCGCAGAGGCAATTCGCCCGAGGACTCATGTAGAAAATTACAAAAGCAAAAGAAAGGACGAGCGATTCGCCGGAAGTACAGAAGAACAGAAAGCGCTGGCGCGGGGCGTCGGCGCATGCATAAAGCGAACGGCGCAGGGAACTATAAAAGCTCGGATTCCACGCCGCGCGACCGCGGAGCTTTGCCACGCGAAATCTCACCACTATACTCGGGTTTTCATAAAGTGGCAGCTGAGGGTAATATCTTCAATATGGAATATGGCACGACTTTTTGAGCCTTTCTCGGTCCTGCTGCAAGATGTTGCATGATCACGACTGTATAAAGTTGTGATGCAGATCAAGCGCTCTAGTGGCACGACCGAGAAAGACGCGAAAAGCCGTGCCGTATTCCATCTTGAAGATAATATCCTAAGTTGCCACGTTACGAAAACCCAATTATAGCACCCGCGACGGCGCTTTCTTTCTAATATTACTACGAATTTTGCATTTGTTCTTCGTGATATTCAATTTCCTTGAGTAACTCTTTTTAATTTTTAAAATTAAATTTATAAATGCATGTTAATTGTTTCAAATTCAATGTTAAGTTGGAATGCAAGTTCACAAATGCTAAGTGACGATCATATATTACCTTGTGTACGGTCAGTAGTACAATATACTTTTTTTCATTTGTGTATAAAAATCCTAAACAGTAATACTAATTTTTATTAAGTACTAATGTCACTAGCCTTTTATTGTACACAAGCGTCACAAATTATTTCAGTTTAACGGACGAATCTGGACGCGAGTGTAGATTGCAGCAGTTCCCCATCACAAAGAATGCATTCTCCTTTTTGCACAATAACGCATACAACAAATTTTCATTTTTTGAAGAGAAGGTAAACAAGTTGTTGAAAGGTATTGTACATTCCAGAAGAGTACGACAATACTATTTTATGTGGAAGTTTTCTCAAATTGCTTGGGGACGCTTATAGTCCCCACGCGACTCCTTAAGGGTAGCTGTGGTGGCCACGAAGTGAACTGGAAGCCGTTGGGTGGCGAGGCGCACATGCCACAGAGTACAAAAGGAGCTCATCGAGGAAGCTAACACAAGAATGAACTTGAAATGTTCGTCGCCCGGCCCGCGTTGCCTGATGCGACACAGCCCAGGGTCTTGAAGCATCCTCGCATTTGGTGCAGAACAGCCTAACTCACTCCAGACCAAGTTCCTCGGTTCGAGGAAAAAAAGAAAAGAAAAAAACAGCACTATTGGCGCTTGCTACACAATAGGAATCTATAGAATTAGTCGTTCCCTTTCTAATACCCCATAGTGATCAGAATTTCAGACAGATGTTGCTACATTGAAAAAAGTAATTGAAAACACATAAAGTAACTTGCACAAATAACAGATTCCTTTGGACCTGCCTAGGTATTATATTAATGGTTTATTGATTGACTGATTTTTCATGTTTCCGGGCGCGTCAACTGCTTTGGTCATTAGTCCCGTTAGTGTAGTGCATGTTTTTTCTCGGGAGATGGTAGTGATCTCCCGTTGGATGGCGAGATCCGACGTACCGTCGGCTAGTGGGGCTTTCCCCTAACCAGGACTCTCCCACCAGCGGGTCACCGCCCTAGCCGGGACAAGCTCTAAGCTCCGGTAAGTTCCGGTCTCCCGGAATATGTGGTAGTGTAGTGCGTGTTAGTGTAAGTGTGTGTGTGTGTGTGTGTGTGTGTAAGGGGAGAAGATTGGACAAGGAAGAGGAAGGACAGATCGCGCGCGGTCCGTGGCCCGTTTGTTAGGGTACTGTTCCGGCATTCGCCTGGTGTTGATCAGAGAAACCACGGAGAACTACCGATCAGAGCAGCTGGCCGCTATAATTCTCCTCCAAACAGCGATTGAATTCGACCTAGCTGAAGAGATAGTGTCGGAAATCCTGCCGCAGTCAGGACTCGAACCTAGGATCTCCCGGTCAGAGGCTGCAGTGTATACTAATGGTCGTGACGTACATTCCTATGTTAACATTTTTTTGGTGAATAAGAAAGGATGAAGGAAAATGCAAGTGTTCATATCGACTTAAAAATTGAAAACACAGAAACTCTTCGCAATAATAACTTAGTTATTGCCTAAGAAAATGTGGATTTTGAGAAACAAAATGACTCATAATTGAGTATATATCTACAAGAACAATGAACAGTTAAGTTACAGTGTGACGACACTTTATTATAGCGGCTAACTGATCATACATTCAAATTGCAGAGGTACATTTTTATTCTCTCATACATAACGGAGAAATAATCGTAATGCTGCAGAAAAAGTGATAATTTTTCGACAAAAAACTCGTTTGGTAGATCATGATTCCAAACAAAGTGCATTTTCTTGCTTTTATATGTAGTAAATCACTTTTCGCTTATGCGTAATGTGGTCATCCACGATTTGAAGGTCGTTTACATCGAAAATTTGTTTACGGCATCCTGTCTTTCGGCATATGTCTGTATGTGAATAACCTCAGTACTGTACTGCTTTGTTTTTCAATGAATGTGATATTTCTATCGATCTGACTGATGTCGCGGACTCTCTAGTATGGAACGAGTATTTAATTTTAAGTAGTACTTCTTAGCTCTTAATTTCTTCCGAGGTTTCAAGGAACAAAGCTCACTGCTTAGGTGGTTGTGACCCGGTCTTCTCATCAATTTAGATTTTTCCCAATTTTCTTCTCGCTGGCTAAGACTGGCCAACCTTCCCGCACAGCCACCATGACATTTGCTACAGGTCTCCCAATCTGAAGCTGAAGTGACCCACGTTTTGGGAATGTTCTTTTGGCCAAGGCACGTCTTCGGTGTGTACTTACCAACCCGTAATAGCATCGTCGGAGTGTTTCTACATGCCAGCCGATATTTATTCGGTGAAGGAACCATTAATAAATGGACAATCGAGCAGATGGATAGATGGACGGACCGTCAGAGGGACAAATATATTTTTAGAAAAACATATTTTCTAGATGAAATGTGTAACATGTTTCTCGAATCATTTCAGTGATTTTGTTTCGTGATCAATCATCGAATTATCAAAATTATTCTGCTCGTGAAGCATTTACGACAACTTAAAAATTAAATTAAGGGATTTTTACAAGAACCAATCAAGTCCAAAATTCCATATTTTGAGATATTTCACCTCGTTATTCCCTACAACTTGCGCTCTCTCCTTCCCTACAACTGCACTGCTCCTCTCAAGTGCCAAACAACATTGGAATATACAAGGCGGCGAAAAGTTATAAATTAACTACTATGCACAACTACACTATGAAAAATGGTGGTCCTGAAAAATCTCGAATATGGATTAGTTTGGTTCTTGTAAGACACCCTTCAATGAAAGTCAACTCTTTGTAATTCCACAGATTAACACCTTCACATGACCTTCCAAATTTGGCATGCCGAACCAGTAGCGTGTGAAACAGTACTATCCCCATTACGTTAATGTTTACTCCTCATTGGAATGTCTGTTAACATCAAGTGCAGCGGTCCTCGATGCCTGGCAAGACTCTCCTGGACCTCGATCCCCCTTGCCCCGCCCTTCATCGCCCTCGCTCACCCCCTCCCTCTGGACATCCCCTCCCCCCGTCGCCGGAATCGCCCCCGCCCCCTCCCGTCCCCACCCCCGCCTTCACCCTCTCCCTCGCCCTCGGCGCCGCTTTCAATGCGAGCGGCAGCGAAAGGGGCAGCGAGCGGAAGGGAGGGGGCGGTGATGAATGATGATGGATGATGCAGCGGAATGCACCGAGATGAAAGATCCACGAGTGTACCTGTCTCGCGCAATTTGGATTCCCACAAATTGCACTCTCCACTCAGACCACAATTTGAATCCTGAAGCTCCCAAGTCAAAGTGACGCCTGATGCGTACATCCCCGCTGCAATGAGCGCTCGGCCTGTAGTACCCCCAAATGACAGGCTACTGTTCCCTTTCATCCCATTTTAAGCTTGGTTCCATTTGCATACTTTTATTAAATTATTGGATTTAAAAATAATTCAGAAAATATCCAAGAATATCTGTAGTAACGAAGACGTCATTACTTTTCTCTTGAATATTCTCGAATTATTCTAAGTTACGAAAAATTTAATTATCTTCAAGTCATGTATTATTTCGTTTTACGTCTGCCAATAATTATAAAATTATATCTATTTAGGGGAGTTCTGCAAGCAGTAATTTTAATTACAGTAGCTGTAATTGATTTAAAACTGAAATTTTTGTTCGCCCTGTCCATATATCAAGCTTTTAAATTTAGCTACTATGTTAATGTGAAAGTATGATGAATACTACTTGAGAAGTTTGGACGATTTTTTGAGAATATCCAATCTTGTTGCTCCAGAATTGTTTCCTCACAATTCGAAATTATAACGACCATTAAAACAGGTATTTAAATAAAATAATGACATAATATATATAATAATAACATAATAATAAATTATAACTATTACATAATTATGGTATATACTACTACGTACGTAGTAAAGAGAGTGTTGTAATCGTGCGACGGAAATCCGCGAATTTTCGATCGAAAAACTCTTTATAGTCGGGGCATGGTCGCGAAAAAATATTCCCTGTCATGTTCAGGTCATGTCAAACCATGTTTCTGTATCTAGTGGTTGATTTCCTCTAGCACGTTGTGTAGTCAGAATCCATGATTTGTAGGTTCTTGACACCGAAAAATCGATTGACGGCATAATACCTGTCCTTGACGTCCGTATGTGGTCAACGCTAGCACCTAAATTGTTCAGATGATTTTCTCTAAAAGCGATATTCTTCTTTCGATCTAAACGAACTCAATGCCCTGCAAGTTTGAAAAAGATATTTTGATTTTGGGGGATACTTTCCTGGAAGTCTTAAGAAAATTTTCTCAAATATTCTCTCCTATATTTTAAATTAAATTTTGTCTTGGAATAACGTAGAGGAAGCATTAAAAAACGGTGCAGGTCTATTTTTCGATGAAATATCTGAATTTTTGAAAATTGAAAAACTTTTTTGGAGACTTCCTACTACTACAATATGGAAAGCATAAACGTTCTTCCTGAATAAAATATATTCTTCAAAGCTTGATCATGAAATATGATCATTTACAATTTTTTGAAAATGTGAGAAATTTTCGGGTAATTTTGCAGAAAATAACGGCAATTTTAAACAATCATTTTCTTCTGAACGGTTCACCTTTTTTTCTTTACATTTTCTCCTCGTATTTAGCAAAGCGGCAAAAAATTGATGTTGGTCGCAATTTTTGACGCACTCCCTGTATGTTTGAAGATCGAAAAATATTGATAAAGTACAATATTCAAAATATATTTTTTTAATTAATATCTGCTCTAAACCATTCAAAATGTTATTAAAGTTATGTACACTTTTTTAATAAAGGAGAGGATTTATATATATTTAATATAAATATTTCTCAAAATCCTTTGAAAGATAGCCGGTGCCGTTTTTATCCCAAAAGGGAGGCTAGTCCATTGAAAGTGTCCTTTCGTCACAAATGCGGTTTTTTTTGTCTATTCTCTATTCTCAACGGTATTGACCAGAAAGATGATTTGATATCTAAGGTTGTAAAATATTTGCAGTTGACTGTTTTTACAAGGAGATCCTCAATCAAGGGTTGTGATTGAGGTAAAATGATTTTATTTAATTCTCTAAAATTAATGCATAATCTCGATTTTTTATTATCATCTTTCTTATAGGCTAAAGTTACTAGTGCAGCAAATGGAGTGTATGATTCTTCTATTATTTTATTCTTTAGTAATTTTTCAATTTGACTTTTAATTTCTATTTTGTCTTCAATCGTACATCTTTGGACGTTTATATCAATATTTGTCCACTATCAAATCAATGTGTGGTTCATATTTTCTTTACATGCCGGTATCATACTTATCTTTCGCAAAAATTGATTTATATTTTCCAATTAATTTGTCAATCTTCGATTGTTAATCAAAATCTAAATGATTTATTAAAATTTCAAATTCATCAGTATTCATGTGCGCATTAAAATTTACTCTACATTTCTTTTGTATACAATCTAAATACTTAAAATTATTTGCATTTACTTTATTTTCATTTCCTTGATTTTGAAGATTTTCTTATGTGACCTGGCAAGTCAGGAATATTTGCACTTTTGCTGCTTTCTCTTTTTGATTGTGATATTGCGTTATTTTTAAATCTTCATTTTGGATCAGTTTGAATTATTTTTTACAATCCAGACCAATTAAATTTCGTAATTAGCGGTTTGGTCTTGTCATTTTTTACTTTAAACCAGCAATTTGATTCAGCATGAAAATGTTTACCTTTGTTTACATTCTCACATATGCGGCATGGTTTCCTTTCTTATTTGTGTGTGTGTGTATGTTTGTTGTCCAAGTGAACGTTTCCTTTATCAGTTGTATTTATTTTTACAAGGTGTGTCAGCTTTCTTGTTTCATTATCTTATTTATAGAGGTCTTGAGTTTTTTGTAAAGTCTCTCTGTCAATATTGTTCGACATATAGTCTGGTAAACCAATAGCTATGAGATCAATAAAAGTTTCTGTATCTACAGATTTTCTTATTTGTAACGGGAGTTTTTTTAGAGCATGATTAAACAAAGATCCAGATTGATATTCGAATGAAAACGCTTATTTGATTGGAGACCAGCCTTTATTCTCAAAATTATCCATAAAGTTCTTTTTCCAATTGTTCTATTCTGATTCTAGTGTATTTGGCAAAATCATTCATGAGTACGAATTGCGCTTGCATTTTCAAGGAAAAATTTTAGAATTTCTATTTTTTTTCAATCATCTTCCACAAAACAGCGTTCACACTCGTTTTCAAAATTTGTTTATCCATTGGCATGCGTTTGTGTTTCTTTCATTAAATTTATTGATCATAAAATTGTTTTCAATGTTTCTCAATTTTTTTACTTCAGGTATTTGTGGCTTATCTTCTAAAATTTTATTTAATAGTTTCTCAATTGTTTCATCTGAGGTAGCCGGTGTAGATTTTTCGACTTTTTCCTCTGTAATCTCTTCTACGAAGTAGTTGTCGAATTGCAAATTTTCCTCTTCATCCAAATATGCTTTTGATAGAATTTCTGATAAAGTAATCCACACTTCTCTAACTTGATATATTTTTTTGGAGTATTTCTTACATTACCAAATATTAGTGTTGTAATTAGTTCTTTGTGTGAGTTTGTATTTTGTAGTTCATCTTGTAAGCCAAAAGTTCTGCCATCTGGTGTACCGATTGAGGTTAGGCATATTATTGATGATTTTCTATCTAATGTTCCTTTCATCGTAAAATCTAAGCTTAGTTTTTCCATCATCGCTTTGAGTTTCTAAAACAAAAATGCTGTTTTATAATGATTATATCCTTGAAGTATTTGATTTGAAATAAAAAACTCAGTTGGGTTCCTGAAATAAGAAGTCTCAAATAATTTCTCAGAATTTTCAATAATTACTTTGGATAAATAAAAACAATAGATAAGTAGATTAGATGTAATAAAAACAGAAAACAACATTGAAAGGTTTTACTTCAGGTGAATTAATAGAACGTGCGTTTCCATGCGATCATTCTTCGATTGTCTGTCTCCGAAATCAGTCGCCAGGTGCCTCCCATACGGTAGGGGTATCGCGTAGATTCGAATTTTAAGGAAACAATGACATAGATTTTGTTTTCTTTACGTATATATTTTTATATATATATATATATATATATATATATATATATATATATATATATATATATATAGTGTAAATACATTTTTATTATGGAAGATTACTTCTTTTTACTCATCCATATGGAATTCCACAAGATTTCTGCGGTAAACAGCGATTATATTAATATACTGAAGAGTAAAAGATTCTTGCTAGAAAAAGGTATAACGTTTCACCTTTTTCTTGCCTATGTCATGACTTGACACCTTCATATAGTATGCATTTGTATTAAATCATTAAGCGTTTCCTTTGGAAGTTACGTGAAGAAAAGATGTTCGTTTTTCTATTATTTTCTTTGACGTTATTTGTTCGACAGCATTGCTAGGAATAGTGGAACAGCGTGAATGATGGCGCGTGGCTATACATTTCTCCCACTGGTCATCTCTCTTCCAGGAACTATTTTTCTCTTGCACAGGGGAAGCGTGGAGGGCCGGAGTTTCTTGTCGTGAGGGAGCCGGCAGAGGCCGGGCGGTCGTGCGACGGGAAGAGGAATCAGGAGGCAGAGCATTGGAGGGGTGGTGGGGGATCGAGCCGGAGAGGAGCCGACGGCAGGGGCAGGGACATGGGCAGAAGCTGGAGCAGAGGAGTCAGACGAGGAGGTAGGGGCAAGGACATTAGAGGGGGAGCAGGCCGGAACGGAGCCGATGGCAGGGGCAGGGACTTGGACAGGGACACGAGCGGGACTGGGGCCGGTGGGGTTGGCGGCGGCCGAGTGGGAAGGAGGTGTAGGTTACTGAAGGGGGCGGAGGAGTCAAAAGAGGAGACTAGGGCAGGGTCAGAGGTGGGGAAGCAGGCTGGAGAGGAGCCGGCGGCAGGGCCAGGGGCAGGGGCATGGGCAGGAGCGATGGAGTCAGAAGAGGAGGCAGGGGCAAGACCATTAGAAGAGGTGCCGAGCGGGGAGGAGCCGATGGCAGGGGCCGTGACATGGACACGATCAGAAGCGGAGGTGGAGGCTGATCTGAGGCCGGGGGGTCTGGTGGGGGCCGGAGCGGTGAAGGGCGAGGCGGGGAGGGGTCTTCTGACGGGGACGGAGGAGTCGGAAGAGGAGGTAGCAGCAGAGACACGGGGCCGGAGACGAGCCGTGGCGGAAGCGGGGCAGGGACAGGACGCGGGCTGAGGGCTTCCGATGTGGGCGAAGGAGTCAGAAGAGGAGACAGGGGTACGGACATTGGAGGGGTTGTGGGCCGGAGAGGAGCTGATAGCAAGGGCAGGAACACGGACAGAGGCAGAGGGGTGGAGGGAGAGGCGGCGGGATAGGGTCTTCTGGTGAAGTCAGAAGAGGAGGCAGCAGCAAGGACATGAGGCAGAGTAGGGAGTGCAGACCGGAGAGGAACCGAGACAGTAGCGGGGCAAGAGGAGGAGGCGGAGTGTTGGCTTCCAACGGGGGCGAAGGAGTCTAAAAGGAGGCAGGGGCATTGGAGGGGGAGCCGGTCGGAGAGCAGCCGATGGCATGGGCAGTGGCAGGAGCGTCGGGGGTGGGGGCTTCCGACGGGCGCATTGTAGGCGCGCGCGGGCGCTGTGGTTCCGGGGCCGAGGCGCAGATCCGGCGACGGGGACGGGGACGGCGCGCCGCGGCGGGGACACGGGCCAGCGGCGAGCGCGCTCCTAATTCACCCGCCATTGACTTTCAAATTAGCAGCTGCGCCTGGGTAATGAAGCCCGGCCGGCAGCGCCTCGCCGGCCCAGCCTCCGGCCGGCAAGCCGTCGCGTCGCGCGGTTCCTGTTGCGGAACAGCGCACGCCCGCCCGCCCGCCCTCCAGCGCGCGGCGGAATAACCTTTTAGCGCCTTTAGTCGCGCGGACAAATCGGACAGCGTTCCGCCATTAGGCGCCAGCGCAAGCGCGCGGCGCGGGCGGCGGCGGAAGTGGTTGCGGGCGCAGGTGCGTGGGTGCGCTTCCGCTCGCGAGCGCCAAAAACAGCGGACAATCCCTGACCCCTCCTCCCCGTGCGGATGGATGCGACGCGAGGTGCCGCCTGCCCCAGCAGCTCATCCAGGTGAGCCGTTGGAATGAATTGCGGTGGCTGTAGAATGAATTATGCAAGTGGAATTCTATGGTAGTCGTTCAAAAGTTTACCGATGCGTACAAAATTTTCTTTGTTGACTTTAATATAGTGGGTATGTCGCATTTTTTTTCTGTTTGTAATAGATTCCCGCTGAAAACTTTATATTAGATACAAAACAAATTTGAGGACTTCTCTTCCAACATGTGTCTCCGGGCTCTAGAAAGAGTGGGAAACTCTCGGAATGTGGCTTCTTGTGGCTATGCAATGGACAAGTCATAGAATGGTATTGATGCTCTCCACACTGTGATCAAATAGCGCCAACAGTCACCGATACAGAACGCATGACAACGTTAAACGCCGGAGAGGACGTGGAGGAGCTAAAGCTTTTGGTGATGCGGGAGGCGCAGCAGGCAATCAAAATTTTACCGCATCTGCAATGGAAGGTATTTTTCTATGTGATTCACAAATAATTTCCTTATGTTCTCTTATGTTTTATAATGACTATAGATGTGTTGGAAAAGTAATAAAATCGGTTGCTTCGCGAAATCAACGCCATCTCTACAAATTTAGAGTTTTATTGATTAGTGTTTCTGGGCGCGTCAATTGCTGAGGTCATCAGTCTCGTTAGTGTAGTGCATGTTTTTTATCGCGGAAGGCAAAAGCGATCTTTCCCTGGTCGATGATGATGTCCGACGCCGAAAAACACCGGATTGCGGGCTTTTACCCTACCAGATACCAGTAACGGGCCACCTCCCCAATCGAGAGAAGCGACTAGTCTCCCGACATGTGTGGTAGTGCAGTTCATGGAAGTGTAAGTTTGTGTAATGGGTATGGTTAGGAAAAGGAAGAGGTAGAAAAGATCGCGCGCGGACCTTGGCCCGTTTGTTAGGATACTGCTCCGGCATTCACCAGGAGTTGATGACAGAAACCAAGGAAGACCACCGAACAGAGCAGATGACCGCTAGAATTCTCCTCAAGACAGCGACTGAATTCGACCTAGTGCCGAAACTTCTACCACAGTCGGGACTGGAACCTTAGGACCACCCGGTCAGCGGCACTGCAGTTGACGCCATGAGTCAACCAGGCGGTCAAATGAATGCAATCTGAACTTGGGCTTAGGCAGCAAACGCTCTGCTGCCTCCTTAGAAGCCGTAATCTGCCAGTAGCACTGCCCACCACGTCGGCGGCTTTCTTTCGCGCTCGAGACACACTGCGAGCGGCGGCCGAAGAAGAGGCATCGTTGGCGGCGCATCCGCGCGACATATCGCCGGCCGGCGGAGGAGTCGGAGACGAGAACGCCGCCCCGCCCCGCCCCGCGCCGCGCCTCGCCCCGCTTCGAGGAAACAGAAATAAAGCGCGGGACAAAAGAAGGCGCGGAGGCGCGCGGGCCGGGGGGAGGAGCGCCGACAAAAAACAAAAGCGCGGGCGGCGCGGCGAGGGGCGTATATTTATTGCGGCGCAGGACGGAGTGGTATGTTAAAAGCTCCGAACGGAAAGTCGCGGCGGCCGAGGGGCGCGTGGCGTCGTCGTGCTCGCTTTCTGCTCGCTCGAGGGCCCTCGCTGTCTGCTTGCCCGCCTGCGCCTGGCGGGGGAGAGGCCGTGATGCGGGGAGATGGCCTGTGCGAAGGCGAAGGAGGGACTGTGACGCGGGGAGATGGTCTGTGCGAAGGCGAAGGAGGGACTGTGACGCGGGGAGATGGTCTGTGCGAAGGCGAAGGAGGGACTGTGACGCGGGGAAATGGCCTGTGCGAAGGCGAAGGAGGGACTGTGACGCGGGGAGATGGTCTGTGCGAAGGCGAAGGAGGGACTGTGACGCGGGGAGATGGTCTGTGCGAAGGCGAAGGAGGGACTGTGATGTGTCTGTGCGAAGGCGAAGGGGGGTACGGGGACGTCTATGCGAAGTTGAAGGAGGGACTGTGACGCGAGGAGGTCTATGCGGAGGTGAAGGAGGGACGGTGACACAAGGAGGTCTATGCGGAGGCGAAGGAGGGACTGTGATGAGGGGTAAATGCATGAGCAGGGACGGCTGAGGTGCGGGGAGATTGCCTCTGTGGAGACAAAGAAGAGGCTGTATTGCTGGGAGAAGTGCTGGGCGGAGGTGAAGAAGGGACTGTGATGCGGGGAGAAGGCCTGTGCAGAGAGGAAGGAGGGGCAGTGATGCAAAGAAATGTCCTCTGCGAAAGTGAAGGAGGGGCAGGGTCGGAGTTGAATCGGAGGTGGCGGGGCGGCGGCGGCAGGAGAGTACGGAGTAGGGAGACGCGAGGGCGGATGAGGGTATGTGATGTAGGGAGATGGCCTGTGAGGAGGCGGTAGAGGGACTGTGATGCGGGGAGATGGCCTGTGAGGAGGTGATGGAGGGATTGTGATGCGGGGAGACCAGTGCGGAGGCGTAGGAAGGGCTGTGATTCGGAGATTAGACCTGTACGGAGACGAAGGAAGGTCAGGGTCGAAGCTGAATCGTCGGCGGCGGAGCAGGAGTGGCTGTGATGTGACGCGGGGAGGTCTATGTGGAGGCGGAGGAGGGGCCGTGATGCGGGGCGATGATTGTAATGTGACGCGGGGAGGCCTATGTGAGGGCAAAAGAGGGATTGTGATGCGGAGAGATGGCCTTTGACGCGGGAAAGTCTATGTGGAGGAGTAGGAATGGCTGAAACTCGGGGATTAGACCTGTGGAGAGACCAGGGTCGAAGATGAATCGGAGGCGGCGGAGCAGGAGCGGCTGTGGTGATGTGGCGCGGGGAGGTCTATGTGGAGGCGAAGGAGGGATTGTGAAGTGGGGAGATGGCCTGTGCGGAGGTAAAGGAGGAACTGTGACGCGGGAAGATGGTCTATGACGCGAGGAGGTCTATGTGGAGGCGTAGGAAGGGCTGTGATTCGGGGTTTAGACCTGTGCGGAGGCAGTGACGGGGCGGGGTCGGAGCTGAGTCGTAGGCGGCGCAGAGGGGCGGAAGCGGGGCAAGAACTGTGACGCGGGGAGTTGGCTTGCACGGAGGCGTAGAAGGGTCGGGACTGAATGAGAAGCAGTGGTGCGGGGGCGAAGAGGAGCCAAGAGCTGGGGCGGCGGCGGTGGAATTGTGGGGGGGGGGCTGAATCGGAGGCAGTGGTGCGGGGGCGAAGAGGAGCCAAGAGCTGGGGCGGCGCCTTTTTCCGCGTGTGGCGCTGTCTGCTGGTCTGCGCCGGAAGCATTAAGCCGTCGGCGGCGCGCGCGGCCGGCGACAGCCCGGCGCCCACCCACGTGCCCTCCCCTTCCCCTCCCCCGACCGCCCATCGCCCCCTCCCTCCGCCACGCCCCTTTGCGCCTCGGGTGGCCAACGCGCTTTTGGATGTCTTCAAATTGTGTGATTCTCTGGCAGTAAACGTAGAATAAAAAAATCTATATCATTTTACAAAAGATTCCTGCATTTGACTTTAAAATCGCGAAAAAAGAAGGCCCATATTACCACAAAAGTCGTAGAAATATGTATCCTTCAATATCACACTAGAACACTATTTTTTTTAATTTGTTTCATTTCAAAAGCGAACTTGTCCAATGTGACAATAACTCTCACTCTTTCATACTCGTCCAGATTGAATTGCAGTACATGTATACTTACGTATACTGTGCTTGAATGGTATCCACGCCCCTTCCCACAACTTCGCTTTTCTTCTATAGTATGTTGTACTTTCTATACAGTATGCTAAACGGTATACTGTTTGTAGATTCATTGCATTCTCACGATATGTTTTGAATTTTAACTCTGATAAAATATATTTAGAGCATTAATTACCATTTGGACTGTGTACTTCTAAAAGGCTAAATGTGCCTGTAACAAGTAATGTTCTTCAGCTTCTGCGGTGATGATCCCCATTTCTATCTGGGTGTTTTTTTGTTTGTTTTTTTGTTGTTGTTTTTTTGTTTTGTTTTTTTTTTGTTGTTTTTCTTTTTTCTTTTCGTTTCCGTGATCCATTCAGCAAATCCTGAGAAACGTCTTGTTTTGCTTCTGATCATAAATGTAGATTCACTACGCGCACGTTTTATTGGTCCCTCCCTTTGCTAGGAATATAGCCGGGACAGTGGGTTGCTATTTTGTTAGCAATGCAATTAAATCAAATATGTAATTTGTTCACCGACCCAAATATACTATGTTGTAGGGGGTACATTTTTAGTTAACAAGTGTTTCTAACCACTATTTCTTAGTACTATTATTCATTATTCAATGAATCAAATCTTAATGAAATTAGTGTTAGTTATTTACTACAAACTGTTTCACTGAAGGAAACATTTCGAGGTATCTCGTATTTTGCCTAATTTTGGATAAGTTTATGAGGTGAAGTTGTGTCTTCATCTCTTTAATATATTTCAAATTAGGCAATCTTGCGTGTTTTTTCTCGTATGTGTGGGCAAACGTTTTAAAAGGGTGAAATTATTATTTGTTTTGCAAAGAAAATTGCAATAATTTGGGAAAACGTGACACGTTATAATGTGACGTACTTGACGACTAGATGTACCATTCAATCTTTTATCTAGGGCTTGCATTTTTTTATACTGCTTCCATTATTTGCCTCAACTTCAGTACAGCAATTGAAACAATCAAGCTATAAAAATTGTAGGTTCTGAACGTGTCGTAATGGCTGAGATACTCAAAATGTTTCAAGGGATTTTCTTTTCCCTGAGAAAAGACTGTTTAAGCTCTTGTTACATGACATTTACACATCATCCGAAATTAGGGCTAATCCCAGTCCGCACCTACTCAGATAAGTTCTCAGAGTCCTAAATTTAAAAAAAAATGATTAATGAATAATGAATTAACCAATGATGAACTCATCATATCGGTATCAGGAAGGCCGGTGACGCAGTGTTTCGTGAAATCTCTTGAGGGCGCTGTTGAGGCGTTCCTTTCAAGCGACCTTTCTTGTCATATTGTAGTATAGATTTCGTGTTATTATATTTGTATTGTATTAACATTGTCGTATGTACGAATACCTTAGCAATAAGATGTTCATTCTTGAAGTTCAATAAATAACGCATGTTTGAAAGACACATCTTTTAATGTAGCAAATTGAGATTCACGCTAAAGCGAATTCAACAAGTCGGTAGAAGACTCAACCACTCTTATTGCTAAGATACTCAATGTTAATATAATACAAATGTAATCATACGAAATCCATACCGCATCATGACAACAGTTCTGCTCTCCTTTCTCCGTCGGCTCCTTGCCCATTCCGTGACCGCGTCTCGCCCGATTCCTGCGCGGTTGGCGCAAGCGTGGTTCAGGAGGATCAACTGTCACGAACACCGAATGCCTGGCGACACAACGATGAACGACGGAAGAGAAGGTAATGCTGGCTTGGGTGTTCGGCGGCAGCCAATGGCATCCAAAAAATATATTCATTCCTCAATGCCAATAGTTACGGAGGGATACAACAGCTACTGAAGTGTTCAAAACAAGCACAACATTGGAAGGTATTAATTTTCGCCGTACATAAACAACCTATGAATCCACGCCAGAAAATAAAATGTTTATCTACAGGAGACTTGCGAAATATTAGACACTGCAGATAAACCATTTGTTATTGGGTATCTTTACTAGCATGTAAAATATAATTTTGTTAACATTTGAAGAAAGATGGTACTCGTCCTTGTGTTTGATCGGTGTTTTCTACTAACGACACGATCATTAGGCATTTAAAATGTTCTATTCATTCGCAGTGAAGTTGTAGGAAAGTCCATGATCGTGCTGAGAGTAGTGAACGCTGCCGCAAGTGGTGATAGTCTTGCAAAGTAGTATGGAAACCGGCTTCCCTAAAATCTGTCCGCGATCTTCCTGCATCGGCGCTGGCAACGGTGAATCGCACAAGCGACGGTGTCCGACCCGAAATCTATACTTCGATTTTATCGTAGTAGCCGAAGACATTAGGTCATTGTTACATCCCGTGCCTTATAAAATGAATCATTTTTTATTAATTCGCGAACGTCCTCACCGGACTTCGTGCTTCAGAAATGTGCTTACCACCGTTAAAAAGATTCATTTTATTAGGCAGGAGGTGTATCAATGACCTAATATCATCGGCCGTTTTACAAAAATCGAAGTATCAATACATTGTAAAGAAATCTCTGCCGCAACTCAGCGAGCACCACACGCACGTCAGTGCCTGCGGGGTGGGGGTGAGGGGCGACAGTGGCGCCGCGGCGCGGCGGGCGCGTCGCCCAACGGCCGCTTCCTGCAATTGATGGAGCGGAAAATCGGAAGCGAGTGTTTCGCTGATAGTAATCGTCGGCGTTTTTTCTCTCCGGGCTCGCCACCGGATACTATTCGTTTCTCCATGGCAGACGCGTCGTCTTTTTGCTCGTCCAAGAGATTGCTGCGAGGCTGCCACTGCCAGCGAGGCGCGCTCTCCAGCCCCTTCGGATCATTTAGCGAGGGTTCCATTTCGTCGCCCGCCGCGCAGAAACTACTACTTCATTTCGTTTCCACTCTCTCCGCGCATAACTAGTTTACCACCATACGACTCGCAGACGTTTTCCCCCTCCTTTCGTAGAATAACACTGTCTTCAAAGTAGTTTTTTTCTGTCTAAGTAAAGAAATAATATGCTCTTTCAGCTTTTATGTCTATTTTGCGCGCACTAATTGTGTAACTGTGGTAAGAGAAATGCGGAAAATGAAAAGAAAATATGTATTACAACTAACATTTCGTTTACTAATAAATGTTTAGACTGGTGTATACGAGATGTTTTGCACTTTCTGTTCCAGATAGTGGGCGTATTTCTCTGTTGTTATTTTTCTCGGGCATTCAAAGCTCCGCCGTTCCAGGTTAAACCTCTGACGTCACAAACAGAGAGCAGGTTTCAACGGAATTCCCCATTACCCAGTCTCATTTCGTCACTGCTCACTTCATCAAGCTTTCCCATCATATTATTTATTCATTTGTTTGTTCTTTCATTAATGATTAGTTATATTGTAAGATGAATACATGTAGGGATAGATATGGGAAACCTTTACGAGTAAATAAAATTAACATAGCTGAGGTTGAACATATCTTGTTTGACTTGACGTTTCAAATGTTGGTAAAACCAATTTCCTCGTGAGCTCGTCATACAATTTATTCCATACGTTAATGACGATCACTCAATTATAAATCAAACCACGTCTGGAAGAAAATATGACAGAGCTCGGAGAGTCATTTCGTTGATACTTCATAACGTCCTGTCAACGTGTACACAAGTTTCATGACCATTCCACTTGATCGAGAAATATAGCAGAAGCCTCTCATGAATCACAGCAAGTTTTGTAGGAAACCTCGTGATGCATCTCTCGCAATTAAAAAGGTCCTCCGCAGTGATAATTTTCCCGTCCCCGTTCCTCCAGCAGCTCAGAGGAGAAATTTACGGCCCCGTCGCAGGTTCCAAAAATCCGCGCTTCTCCTCATCCACGTCATCACCCACGTCACCCTCCCCTCCCCACCCCGCCCCTCCCTCCTCCCACCCTCCTCGCTCCCTTCCTGCATATTCATCAGGAGAGGAAATCCCGATCTCCACTCAGAAAGCGACATCCCCGAGCGGCTCTGCGGTCAGTCGGAGTGCACGGGAGGAGGGGGAAGGGGAGCGCTATAGTTCACTGCATTCCGCGCCCAACCCCGGCTCCGGCTCTTTTAAGCACCTTTCATCTTCCCCCCTCCCTGCCTCCACTGCGTATGACCTCGCCGCGCCGCAGGCCAGTTGGCAGTCGTACTCCGCACTAAATGGATACTACTGTTTCATTAAAGAAATTTAGAAGATCGCTCTTGATTCACACTGGTGCGGTTTGTTTAATCAGATACCCATCTTTTGGCTGAAAAAAAAAGCAATTGGAGCCGAGATATGCAGACGCCGATATTACATGTAGCGCGCCACCGCAGCATTGGTTCTACCATGGCCCCCTCAGAAAGGATGGGACCGCTGGAGCCTCGCCCGCCGCCCTGCCCACAGCTCTCCTCGCCACCCGCTCCCTCCGCCCCACGCACCCACTCCCTGCTGCCGGTTCGCTACTCAGTCTCCCCCCGCTGCCGCCTCGTCGTCGTCGTCGCCGCCGCCGCCGCCGCCGCCGCCGCCGCCGCCGCCGCCGCTCTCGCGTGGCTGCCCCGGGGTTATTTAAAGTGCCGTTAATTCCGTCCCGTAACCGTTTTTTAATAAAGCGGGTGGCGCCGCCGCAGGCGCGGATTTATTGGGTGTTCTCAGCGCCCCACCACCCACCCCCACCCGCCGTCCACCTGCCCCCTCCCCCATCCCCATTCCCACCGCCTCCCCCACCACCCCAACCCCGCCCGCTAGACGGCGATGGACCCGTTAATGGCCGCTCAGAATGTCCCTGTTTTATGGTGTTGTCAGGCTGTCTAAGAAGCGATTCCGAGACGTAACTCTAAGGTAATCTAGAGTTCACGTCCGAATTGTGGTTTAATATAGCATACATTTGTTCCGGAAGGGCGGACTGGACCGCCGGCAAGGAACGAAATATAGGGACGGAAAGACGAACGCGACGCCAAAAATAAGTGTGCGTGTTTTCTTCGTTTCACGATCGATAAAACTAAATTTAGTTTAGAGCCTTCTATTTATACCTCAACGATTTTAATGACCTGAGTACTTCACCCTTTTTTTATTTCTATATGCTTCGCGTGTTTTATGTTCTGCAATGTCATTTCCAGATCCAACACAGCAATATTAAAGTCAACAATCGCTTTATAACTGTTTAATTAATATCTCGTAAGATAAGTCGTAAAAGAACGTTCTTGAAAAATATCTCGCAAAGGAACAGCTTTCAACAATGCAAGTGGAGAGAATTTTCCAACGTTCACTATATGAGAGCTTCAGTTGTTCAGTGCTTATGCTAAACTTTTTTTGTGAGCACACAGTGTGCAGTCATACTCCTTGGGATTAGCGTCAGTAGAAAAGAAGAAGGCTTAGGAGGTCCTCGTCAACTGACAGTGCAATTGACCCATTAGACAATACTTAGCCCCACTGCACTCCTTTGCAGAGGATCCTCGACACTTTTAATTTGTTTTTTTTATTGAGGTTCACGGATGTGAAAAGGAATGTGACTTTTCTACTCACTGAAGCAACGAAACTATATCCATGTACACAAACTCCAGATTGTACTAGAAATATATAACTAGCTAGCCTAAGCAGAGTGCCTCTTGTAGCTATTGACATGTTAAAAAGTTAAATGTTCGCTTTGAAAATTCATAATATCAATACATTTTAAACATATTACAGTGGCTGGGTTTGTTTCTTTTCGGACACAGCAAATTATGTTACAGAGTATCGATTAAAATACTTGATACTTTTTTGTTTCAGTACATAATTAGTATTAATTATAATCAGTCTGAGGAATCATTCATATCGATTCATGTAAATGCCGAAAATAGTGTAGTAATTCAGTGTTTCACCTGTGTACTCCTGGGTGTATTGGCACTATCAGAAACGCATGTTTTTTTCTAGATTTCTTCCAGAACATCTTAGAAGGAACCCCGAAGTGATTGTGCCAATTGATTTGTCTCGTCGATAGGAACAAAATGAGCTAATGGTCACTTTTGTAAGTACTGTAAGTCATCCAAAACACATTTCTGTTGCTTAAAAAACATTTTAAATATGAGAAATCGTGGATAAATCCACCAAAAAAATCTAATCTCCTCCAGGAAACAGAGACGCGTCGATTGGCTCCTGATTAGTCTCTGTTGGTGGACTGGAAATAGTCTAACCATGAGTGACGGACTGTCAGATACAGGTTACTGTTTTACCATACAAGGACAAACCTGTCGTTGTACACTTTGGCATGGGGTTCCTATAACATGTAACCTCACTTGTGTTGTTTTGTTGCATTGTTTAAATTTCGGGGCCTAACATCTAATGAACAATTACAATCTTTTCTTGATTCAAATCCACACTAAACACTCGCATATCCACTGCAAACTCAACGCAAAGAGAATTTTTTGCCTAGCCGTAAGAGTATGTCATTCGCTACACAATTCAGTGCATTACCAAAAATCCAAGACTGTCACGATGCGTATGCTCTTTGAATACTGGAACAGCGCGTGGAAAGCAAGGCTTGTATGAGCACCAGATCAACTGAAGTCGTATCCACCCCGAGAGATTATTAAAATCGGAAACTTCAACGCTATACACTCCTTGGTGCTTATTTTATTTGTTTTATTAAACAACTAGCAAGCAACATGCGAGAACTCTCGCTTGTTAAAACCCACCCTCTTCTCTATTTTTCGATTTCCATATTAAGCCTGAAATATATCTTTTTAAAGTGCAATTCGTCACCTCTCCGCGAAATTCTCTTTCTTTAGAGACTTCACTTATAAAGAATGGTTGCATGTGAGAGCCGCAAAAGGTATTAATACTATTGAAATAATATAGGAGACGATCCCTCACAATTATCAATGGCACATTTTCGAGAGTAACCATTCCTCTTTAATTTTACTTTTTCACCCAGTTCTTACATTGTATGGAGAAAGTATTGTGATGCAGCGGGCAAACACAGCTAATTTTTGACAGAAAAACTTGTACTGCCGGACCCTGGGAAAAGTAGATAAATTTTGTTCCTGAATGAAGTAAGTTACTTCGTCTAATCCTTTCTGTACTCAGAATCCACGTTTGATGGGTTCTTGACACCCAAAAATTGATTGACGGCTCTGTCTGTCCGTCAGTTGGTCTGTGAACAATGCTAGCGGCTAAACCAGCGGCGGCGCTAGCCGAATGCGTTTACTACGCTTCGTGAAGTCACGAAGGTTAAGCGCATTCGAGACTCGCGGGCTCATGGCTGGGCGACCGGCCAGGAACCCCGGGACCCAACGTCGTCGAGCCCCTGGCCGAAGGGATAAAAGGCAATGACTGACTGCGACGTGACGAGACTTGACAAATATTAAAAGTAAAAGCACATTAATGGAGGATTACTCCCCAGTGCAAAAGCGCTCAACGCCCCTTAAGGGGCTTGGAGACGCGTTGCGTCAAGGTGTAGACGCAACAAAAAAAAAAAAAAAAAAAAAAAAAAAAAAAAAAAAAAAAAAAAAAAAAAAAAAAAAAAGCAGAATTTTCATCAAAATTAATATTCCGCAATCGATCTGACTGATGTTCCGGCTCATTGAATTTGGAAGGGATATGATTTTGGAGTCTTCTTTACATGAATCCTCTACATTTTCAAAGTTTTTCAAAAATGGCTCCCAATTTTGTCTTACAATTTTGCCACAGATAGAAGAAAAGACGCATAAAATAGCTTACGTCGCATTTTAGTCGCACTTCCTAAATTTTTGAAAATTTCAAAAGCTCAATTTTTTCGACGTCATTCTACAACTACAAAAAAGAAGATATATTTTTTCTTTAATGAAATCCTTTTATTAATATCAGATATTCGAAAACGGTCATTTCAATTTTTCAAAAATACGAGTAATTTCGTGCGTGATGTTCCATCAAACGTAGACATTTTTTAAACTCAAATTTCCCCCACTTCTTTTCTACCATCTTTCCGGAGTTATTTAATCACGAAGTTATTTAGAAGTTATTCAGTTAGTTAATTAGTAATAGAGTTATTTATTTATCAGGAGTTATTTAATTATATATATATATATATATATATATATATATATATATATATATATATATATATATATATATATATATATATATTATAAGGATTTTTTTGAGAAATTTTGATTCTTTTGCGACCAGTTCTTAACGGATATTTTGAATGTAACAGACCGCCACAGAAGGTCACGCAGCGCTCCACCAGCAAGCGCGCGCTCGGGGAAGGGAAGGGATCTTAGTATTTTCAGATACAAAACATATCCCAAATATTCACAAAACTGTTGTAGTTTTTTCCCTGAACTCTGCTTTCCATCCTTCCCCATTTCCAGATTTTTTTAAGAAATGGAAGGATTAAAATGAGGATTTATCGTAAGTATGTATTGTAATAAAATTTTTTATTACTTCAACTCCAGTTAATGGGGTTTTATATCACAGGATATTAATGGGATCTTGAAACAAAACATAATAAGAATAAATACAGACTAAGAATAAGATAAAGAATATTGCATATACTGAGCAAACAATAATAATAAGCGTAGAATAATAACACAGGGTTAGAAACATCCATTAAGATAATAATCACTAAAATAAAAATATATTCCCAAAATATAGTAAACAATAGTAAATAAAGGTAATCACTAGAGACGGACAAAACTGCATTCAGTCTCTCGTATCTCGTCCGACCTGTGAATCATTCTCGCTGGCCGAAGAAGGGAGAAGGGTCGTGGAGGGGGTAGCACCCAGCCAAGGCCAAGGGAGTGCACTGGCGAAGGAGATTCTCTTTCTCTGCGGGAGGCAACGAGACAACGAGATTCTCGTATCTCGTAGGGACAGAGTATTCTTCTAAGCAGTCCAAGCCGGCCGAAGCTCGGAAGAGACTCATGATCAAAACTGCTTAGTGTAGAGCAACGATTTCTTCCTAATTAATTGATTTAAAATAAATACTCTCTAGCGTAATAATGAAACGTTTCCTTTTGCTTGCATAATATTGAAGTATTACATGTCGTCGTTCACAAGAAAAGTAATAAATAAATAAACAAATAAATTAATTAATAAAAATAAAAGGAGATGGCTCACAGCAACAACTGTATTAAAGTGTATTCTTATTATTGTAAATGTTTTGTGTTACGGTGTTTACGTTTTGCATACTTTGTATGTAAATGAAAACCATACATTATTCGTAAAAATTGAATTATGAAATAATAATTCCATTGAAGAGAACCTTTTCTTAGTGTCCTTCATCGAGCTATCTCCCATTTGACCTGAGAGATGACCTAAGCCTATCTTCGTATTTCGCACGTGGAGAGGCTGTCAACGTATGCGTCGCGCCGTAGGCGTAGGACCGTTTCTTCCCTCCCTGACCCCTCCTACGGTGAACCGAGGAAGCTTTGACACCTCGATATGATAGGAGCGTTCAGAATATTTGGGATATGTTTTGTATCTTGAAATACGAAGATCCCTTCCCTTCCCCGAGCGCGCGCTTGCTGCTGGAGCGCTGCGTGACCTTCTGTGGCGGTCGGTTACATTCAAAATATCCGTTAAGAACTGGTCGCAAAAGAATCAAAATTTCTCAAAAAAATCCTTATCTAAAATATGACAATATGTATATCATTGGATTCGTCTTTTTACGCTCTTTATGATAGACTGAAAAAATATGTATAGTTCCGTTTGAAAAAACAAAGTTACCTCAAATATCTCGTAAAATACAAGTGATAAAATAGAAATAAATACACGTGTCAGTTAGCCCTATTTTCTCATGCACTTCTGTGAAAACTGCATTTCAATATGTTCAACCGTTCAAAAGTTACAGGAGGTGCTATATATATATATATATATATATATATATATATATATATATATATATATATATATATATGTGACGTTTGGGGCATTGCCACAAACCCCACAACGCCCACGCAGCATCAGCGGAGACGTGGAGAGCTAAGGTGTGACCGAACGTGTGATGTGATGAGCTAAGGTGTGATCGGTCATTGATCGAAAAAGGCGCTACCTGTTAGTTGCGGCCTGAAGCGCGGCGGCGGTGCACTTTCGGAATATGTTCACCGCGGTAGGGTTGTACCGTGACGTCACTGCAACGTTTAAACGTCGGAGCAGCGCGAAAAAGAGCCCCTTCTTGTGTAAGACGCCGAGGTGAGAAGTCCAATAAGGTAGCGGAATAGTTGAGGTAGAGATGCGGTAGTTTGGAGGTGCTAGGAAGTGGAAAATGATAGAGTAGCGAGGCTACGTGGTGTAAGGAGAACATTATAGGAGATTGCAGTAAGAACTGTGAAATTTAGAACGGATCAGAATAGTGGCTGTGGTTGCGGAACTATGAGAGATTTTGTAAAGCATTAGTGAGGCGACACGCTAACTAGCACACGCGGAGAGACTGGGCAATACGCGTACTCGTGTCGCAAGAAGGCGGGCGAAGAAGACTGGACCGTGGATCTGGTGGTGGGCGTTAAGAAGACTGGTACGTGGATCTGGTGGTGGGCGTTAAGAAGACTGGTCTCTGGATCTGCTGGCAGGCGCAAAGGAGAACGAGTGGCCTTCGGAGCGGCATTGAAGTTGCAGGAACGCGAGTGGCGGCACGGCTGAATTTCCAAATTTGCCTAAAACTGAGGTGGGAGACAGGAATTAGAAAGGTAGTGTTGGCACCAGAAACCAGAAATACTAAAATTTGCATGTTCGCTTTAAAATTGAGTAACGGTGAAGTTTCATAACCTCGTACGCCGGTAGTACATTTCATTCCGAAGCTGTATTAAAGATAATTAATTTGTGTTCCTCATTTTGTATGTAATTGACGAGGAAATCTCGTACGCGAATAGCAGTAAGACTTGTAATAATGTGTGCTGGCAAATTAATTCAGGAAGTGTAAAAAAAAGTAATTAAATTTCATTCACTAGTGTTGGCCAAGCAAGAACTCCGTGCATGGATGTTACAAGGAAAATATCGCTAGCTAGGCGAAGAGTGAAACCATAAGCAAATATTTCTTTTGTAAATTTCTCTAAGAGGTCTGACCATCAGTGGTTTGCATGCGTTCAAACGCGCAGCCAGTAATTGAGTTCTTTTTTTTGTTTTCTTATTTTGGTGACAGTGTAAAAGGGTTGATTTGTGCAATATTTTAAGAATATATTACTGTTTTACCTAATTCTGTGTCTGGGTGTGTCGTTCTCATACCCTAAAGATCCTGCCCCCTGAGATATTCAAAGCTCGAAAGAGCATTCTTTCGGACGACCGCTACACTAGTGGTGGCGTTAGACTACACTAACTGTACGTTTAAAGCAGTTGACGCGCTCGGAAACACGAAAAAATCAATCGTAAGCAACACTCCACAATATCGCACTAACGTGCCGTAGAAACAGAATTAATGTGTTTACTATCGCAGTAATGTCGCAAATTCTCACATAATTCGTGATATTTTATGGTGGCCGCTAAAATGCTGAACATACCACGAAATGTTATTGTGTTATTACTGCATTGTTACTAGTGCTTCGTTTATATTAAAAATCTCGGCTCCGCTATGCTTCGCCTCTATTTTCAACTTTTGGTCTCAGCAGTAATAACACTCATAACATTTCTTGGTATGTTAATAGCTATAAAATACGCTGGTGGTGAAGAGTGACTTTCCATTCCTATTGGGTTGCGTCACTATAACAATGCTGTGTTTCGAAAACAATATAACGAATACTTTTGTGCATTTATTTTGAAACCTTCATTTCACACATTTTTGTGTAAATTAAGTGACTCTGAAGGTCCGCATGATCTTTACTACGGAGGTAGAATTCAAAATTGTTTAACACTGGTCACTACGCACGTCATTGCAGATTCTATTTCTGTTCAGCTTATTGTTAAAGTTTACTCGTGATGCTACTAAATTATTTTCTCCCTACTCTTTTGTCACTTTCTACACAACCAAATGTCTGTGGATCCTCTCATTCAGAAAGATAGAGTATAGTGGAACATCAATGGCCTTAGGTCTGCCGTTGCACTTTAACATTCCGATTCAATTGGTCTTCTTACAACCCATGTGCGATCTCTGAAGCTTGCAAAGTGAATTCATTACAGTAGTTGATGCACGACAGTGACGCATTATCGACATGGCGTATTTCGTGTGACCGAGCTCCTTGCTAATGGGTTCATGCTGTTTGAGCAGAGCGGGTCATTGGCCGTGGAACTTTATATCTTGTGATGTCATACGTTTAATGACGTGACTCTGAATGAGCATTTGTCGATGTTAATGGTTTTTCACAGGGTGGAATTTTTTTCACATATACTACACGTCTGAAAAATCGCATCCATATCTATCTACAGAGGTCTTAAGTCATTTTGAACTAGTGTTGTTCTATATACAATGGTAATTTAATTTATTAATTTAGAAATGAAATGCGTTGTAGTTCAGAATGTCCTTTTCTTCTCAAGATTCTATTACAAAAGTTCCAAGATACAACTTTCTTCTGAGCTTTCAAATTTGAGTCTCACGTGTTAAATACTTGTTCCTGAAACATCAATTTACAGATACAGTTATCTGATAAGACGGGAGGAAATTGCTGTCCCTTTTATTTGCCATCAAATCCAGTTAAAACCCGCGTGGCATATGTAGGACAAGTGCAATCTGTTTACGTTTTCTTCACCTCCTCAAATTGTTGTTGAAAGTACTTGAATATGGCTTCCCTAATGTATTTTATCTGCCAATATTCCATTCCATATTTTTGATTTCTGAAAAGAAGATTTCCAAGATAATTCGTAAACACGCCTCGAGGTAGCATCTGTAAAAAGTAATTTTGTGTCCAGAACAAGTGTGTCAACTACATAAATGTCGAAGGGGACAATACATATTCATCATTCTTTAGATACGATGAATCTTTCATTTTGAAGACATATTTGGTTAATAATATCTTATCTGCTATGTAGAACCAGAGAATTTAAGTTTTAGATAAGTCGAGTCATTTCAGATAACTATTCAAATATTTTTGCAGAGCTAACGTTTTGAAGAATGAGATTCCTTTTACGTAAGGTAAATTTATAATAATACTTTAAATCAAACACCATTATGTCTATTTAGTGCTCTTAACTATATTATTGTTTCATTGATATGGAACTAGAATCTTCGTGGGGCCAAAGAGCACAAAACAAATACTGGTTCAAATCAACTAGGTGTACATTATCCTGTGTCTGCCCCTTTACATTGGATGTAGAAAACATAGTAATGGCATCCGTCCCTGCGTTTATTTTTAAACCACGACAAAAGTTTTGGTCAATCCATAACATAGGAAGTGGCTTAAGACTGTTTCACCAGCGGGGAAATGTCTCAGCGCTCTACAACATCGTTCCGTATCTTTGCATACATTAATACGTGTCTTGCAGCATAAATGGTCTGGAGGTATTGATCCTGTGATTCCCTCATACAGTGTCTCTCACATCTGACTAATAAAACGGGTTTTACTTTCACCGACTCTAGAGCGCGTAGCTCTCAATCTGAATCAGTACTACATATAATTTTAATAGAAAAGTTCGCATGAGTAATGTAAGGAATCGAATGCAAGAAAAAAGATGTTCTTTTAATAGTTTACTTTTCTGGTAGTAGTATGGTGAGTTATATTACACTCTACGGTGTTTCTCGCATCCCAGCCTCCATATCTCCCTATCGGTGTAGTCTTCATTACTCAATCCTCTTTTCATCATTCCCTTTTCTACTCCTTCTCCCCAGGGTAAGGGCAAGGGTAGGTCTTCCTCTTCTTCGATGGGTAGCTGGTTGCCATTTCCACAGTATTTTGGGCCAGCGTTGTTCGTTCATCCTTTGCATGTGCCCATACCATTTTAGTCTTTTAACTTCTATGGTGTCAATTATGTCAAAACTTACTTCCGCTTTACGTCTAATTTCTTCGTTCTTAATTTTATCCATTAAAGTCAGTCCGCAACTTCGGATCCAGAAGTCCATTTCTATTGCTGTCAATTTTTGTTTGCTCTTGTTACTTCCCATACCTCAGACCCATAAAGCGTAATATTCTCTACAACAGTCTTATACAATTTTCTCTTTACACTCTTACTTAATTTATCTTTCCATATCAGTGGATGCAGTTGTCTTACAGCCGCTCTGCCTTTTGCAATTGTTTCTAATGTCTTGCGAACTGCCTACATTTGCATTTATTTCTGCACCCAGGTATGTGACTTGTTCACTGGGTTTTACTTCCGAGCCATCATCCAGTTTCAGACCTTTGTGTAAGACTGTTTCAGAAAATTACGGACTGACTTTAATGGATTTTCTGAAGCCAATTGCCATTAACGGGACTTATAATGGCTAAATAGAAATACCAAAACCTGCTTCGTAAAGACCTTGCCCTCCCGAGGTGCATCCACCGTCACCGAAGGGCATTGGAATGCGAGGCGAGTTGCACTTGGTGGCTTCAACAAGGGGATAACGCGTTCCTTCCACACTCGTGCCGCTGCGTCTTAATGCGCCACTTCCGAGCGCAGGTGCACACGTCATCCGTCGCGCGCCGCGGTGCATTATTCTGCGCAGGAACCTTTGCCCTCTGCAGCTGCACTTGGGCCAGTCGCTGCGAGTCGCACATGGGCAACGAAGGCCGAGGTGCGGGAGTCATTTGCTCAATGAGGCGTCGAGAAGTAATAGTTATTGTCACGAGGACGATAAACAGCAAATAACATCTGTAATTAGTCGAAATTAGAGGTGCCATTTCGTCCATGATTAGCATCAAGATGATACATGTATGCACGGCCTGCTGGGATTAAAATACAGTTTGGCAATGTTTCCGATGTCGACTTAAGAAGACGGACTGAATCAACAACCAGATAGAAAATGGATGTTCTGGAATGAGGACGAAAGAGCATTTTAGCCAGTGTTGTGACTCAGTGAAGAATTTGAAAGTAAGAAACGCAATCTGATATTGCCGGTATTTTTGATGGAGGACAATATTACGGAAAAGAACACTATAATATTTGGGAGAGTTGGTAGTGAAGTGTGCACATTGCAACCCTTACCATTCAGATCATAGGCTTCCGCAGCCAGAGTTATGTAAATGATCCGGTCCAGGTGACGCTGCCTCGAAGGCTGTGTTGCCGACGTTTCGAACATCTTTTGGTCTACCAAGTTGGCAGGGCTAGTCTACTCACGTTGATAATACATTAGAGACAATTTCTTCGCATTATTGTAATTATAAGTACAAGTGTTTTAAATAATGTCAAATAAAGTTTCTCCATAACTCAACAGTTTTCTGTGGAAAACAGCTCAAAATTCCCCATTTTCAGAAATGCTCAAAAGCCATTTTCTCAAAAATAGCTTCAATTTTTTAAAATTTCTTGTAAGAATGGAGTGAAATATACTTATAAAGGTGGCATAGACCTGTTTTCCACTGATAATTCTGAATTTTCGAAGTATGAAAAGTGTGATTTTTTTCAGTGTATTCCTACACTAAAAAATTGAAGATACAGGCAGGTTTTTCGTTTAAATGAAATTTTTTGTCCATAAATTGTTCTTCATGAAGGCCATGTACATTTTTTGGACATTTTAGTTCTTTTCGTGCAGTATTTGCAATTTTAAAAAATAACAAAAACAAAATTTTCTGAAAAACGGTTCCATTTTTAAACATTTTTTTGTACGAACCCCATACGATGTCATAAACGACATATTGCTCTATTCGTTTTTTTTAAATTACAAAAATGTAATTTTTGACTTGTCTCTCACGTCGGTAATATTTACATTAGAGGCAATTTCTTCACGTGATTGTAATTATGAGTACATGTGATTTCAAAAATGTTATACAAGGTTTCTCGAAATCTTAACAGTTTTCTGTGAAAAATGAATTCAAAATTCTCGGTATTCAGAATCGCTAGAATGCAGTTTTCTCAAAAATAGTGTATATTTTTTCTTCAAAATTTTCCAATGGATAGTGCTAATTGCACCGTTTAATGTAACGTAAAATTTATTTTGTTGCATTTTTTTTTCAAAAATTACACAAATGTAATTTTTTTAAATATGTCTCACGCCATTAATATGCACATTTCCATCGATTATATATTATTACATTTGTGCGTGGAAGTAATTCAAATTAACTTAAAGGAAGTTTTTCGAAAACAAAAAATGCATGTGGAAAAGACTTCAAATTTCGCATTTACAGTAATGTTTAACGCCATTTTCTTAAAAACGGCTTCAAATTTTTCAATGAAAATTTCTATTTAAAACGAGGTTTTAATCTTATTTAATATCCTTGAAGTAATATTTGGGTTGTACTATTAGGAATGCAAAACATTGAGAAAATATTTAAAAAAAGTACTTTGGGCGACGATAGTTGGCAACTGGCCAAAGAATGGAGCAAGTCCTTAAAACCAGTCCACATCAAGAAAATTAGAAAAATTTGCTACGAGCACGTCTGTACCATTTTGTAGCACCTCTAGTTCTAGTATGCGCTCAGGGGCCGGACGACTTTCCCTCTCATTGTCGCTCGGTTCAGGAAGTTCCGTGACCCGCTCTTATTATTCAGAGCCGCAAATTTAAAACGTTTCACGGGCGTTCATGTGAGTCACACCAGCCTATCCAGGCTGGCGATCACACTTTAGAATTGGACAAAAAGAAAGACTTTTGGTTATTTGGAAGGTAAAGGTAAACGTAGGAACTGTTCTTGAAATTTGTTAAATTGATTAAATGTATTGTTCTTTTCAGTTTGCTAACAATATTGTGCCAAGTTTTTTGTTATTATTTCGAATAAATATTTCTCTTTTATTATGAAATTGAAAGCGTTTTGATGCAATATTTCAGTAAGTTACCGCCTTCAAATCTATGGTGTGTGTCATAGAATCACAGGCCCTAAATAAATAAATAAATCGATACTTTTTATTTTCCCCATTAAGTAAATTTTAATGGCAAAGTAAAAACCACCTCACAACCGAGATTGTTAAATATGTAATCGGCCGTGTGTCGTTCAATTCTTGTTGTAATAATAAGGAAAAAAAGCATATAAATTAGGGATACCTTTTCTTGGAAAAGGATGCTCGGATGCCCTCATTAGCTACAACTCATTCGTTTCGATTGTTCCTTTTTTTTATTTATTTCCACCTTTTCGGCATTTCTGCCTTTCAGGGATGTTAACTTTTTACAACATAATTATTTGTCAATCCTTCTCACGCTAATTGTCCTGATTGTTACAGGCTGTTTTTAGTATATAATTTTGAAAATAGAGTATACTGATAGGAATTTATACTCGTACTCGTCTTTAAATAAAATATTTGGGATTTAATATGTTATATTAATAGATGTTGGGAACTAATGCCGCTGAGTATTTATGGAGGTCTGAATTTATTCTTGGGAAATCGTGAGCATATTCTGTTCGGTTCTGGGTAGTTTTTCCCAAGTTTGAAAATGAGCGTGACTGGAGATCCAGAAAGAATATCGAAAAACTTTTGAGAGGATTTTAGTATGTATTCTTGTATTGACTCTATTCGTAATTCTCTGTGAAGTTGCTTGTTACTAATAAACCAGGGAGCCTTAGTTATTTTTCTTAAGCATTTATTTTGGATGATTTGCAGTTTTTCAATACGTGTTTTAGCTGCGTTACACCAAATTGGGCAAGCATACGTGATTGTTGGTCGCAATATCGATTTATAAATTGAAGTTCCACATTCAATACTTAGAGCTGATTTAGAGTTTAGTAGAGGATACAGTTTAGCAATTTTTGCGTAAGTTTTATTTGTAATTGTTTTGATGTGATCTTTCCAGGTTAATTTCGAATCGAGCATTAGTCCTAAATATTTAACTGAAGTTTGTTTGGGGAGCCATTTTATTATTGAATTTTGAATTTTAAGGGGGGGCGGGGTCGGTGGTCTTCAAAGTGTGAAGACTTTTGCTTGGAATTTATACGAGTTTATTTTGATTCTCCACTGTTCAGACCAGGTGATGTAAGTTGTTAAGTCATTCTGAAGGTTGTCGTAACCGCAAAGTATATCCTCGTGGGCTGTAAATAAAGCGGTATCGTCTGCGAATAGAGCGATTTCTGAATCAGCTGGCTTTGGGATATCCGATAAGAATATGCTGAAAAGTAAAGGTGATAAGCATGACCCTTGAGGGACACCGGCACTAGTTTGACATTGGCAAGAATACGTAGAATTGATTCTTACGAGGAAATGGCGATCTATTGGAAAGCTGTCGATAATTTTATAGAGGTAGTTTGGTGTACCTAGACGTTGTAGTTTAAATTGTAGTCCGGGGTGCCACATTTTGTCAAATGCCTTTTCAATGTCAAGAAATATTGCTAATGTGTGTTTGTGTTGATGAAATGCATTAGCTATGAACTCTGAAAGTCTCAGGAGTTGGTGCGTTGTCGAGTGTCTGTTTCTAAATCCGAATTGAGTATAGAGGGATTTTCCTAAGGATGAGCCAATGTGACAGCTAGTGTTGGCAACATAACTGAAAGTTCTGTGGTTGTCGTGCCCTTGAGCCCAATGGACTCCGTTCCTGCATTTGTTCGTTTGTAGTTGGCTGACTTGTAAATGGCTTCGACGCTTCCTTTCGTGACGTCCTCGTCCGACAAAAATATAGTGCGCCGCGATAAATAATTGAAATTAGGAAGTGGTGTTATGTGCTCTTCTGTAAAAAATTATTTTTTTCTATTAACATTACATTGAATTTACGTTTTCTGTGATAAATATTATGTTTATTTCAAAACCGAGACTTGAATGCGAGATGCGTAACGATGCACGTGGTTCCGGCCTTTGTGCTGTTGCGTGGTGAGCTGTGATTGAGAGCTTTCTATTTACATTCATGGCAGTTCTCTTTTACTGGTTGTGAGAGCATGTTAAGAGATTTTCCACATATGTAATTACATTTAATTATTTCCCGGACTCGCGTACGTGCATATACCTCAGCGAAACTTCTGGATAGTGATGTCTTCTCAGGAGCCATAACCAAACACTTTACGAAGGGGCTGAACAGCTGTCGCGGCGGAGGAACACTTCTCTGAAAAACATGTGATGTTCACTTGTTTTCGTGAACTGTCACTTTGGCTCATCCTTAGGAAAATCGTTCTATATTAGGTATAGCCTTTATTTCTGATACATATTTGTTTAATCGCGTATATATTAGTTTCTCGAATAATTTGCCAAGAGTTGGAAGTAAACTTATCGGTCTATAATTGGATGGATTTTGTGAGTCTTTTCCTGGTTTATTGAACGGGAGGATAATATCAGTTTTCCAATTTTTAGGTAAATGGCCTAGTCTTAATGCCGAATTGAAAATGGCAGTTATAGCCGCGAGTGCCTTCTTGGTTAATGCTTTGAGGGCTTTATTACTAATATTATCATATCCTGTTGACTTTCTAGATTTGAATTGATTGATTGTTTTTCTCACTTCGGAAGGTGAAATAAACTTGATTTTTTCTGGGACAGTTGCAACTTGTTTCGCTGATTCGAATAAAATGTTGTTAATAAATGTTGTACTGGTTGTTGTAAATTGGATTTGGAGTGAAAATTTCCTGAGAGTGTTTGGCTAATAAATTGGCTTTGTCTTTATCTGAATATGCGATTTCTGAATCGCTTTTTAGAATTGAGATTTCTACTTTCTCTTTGGTGATTCGTTTGATTGTAGACCACATTGGTCTGTTGTTAGGATGAATTTGTTTTATTATGTTCTGATATTGATTGTTCCTAACGGACGGAGAACAGTTAATCCTAAACGGCCGGCGGATAACAGTAGCTTTTTGTTCCTTTGCTTGATTGCATTAAGTTGTTATAGGTATAGTATTGCAAAAAGCTAGTGGTGCGGCACGTAGTTTCTTGCTCACGTAATATTGTAATTTTGCAATTCCTGCCCATATAAATACATATTAGACATCACTTGTAAAACTCTTTACTAATCGTAGAGTATGAAGTGCGAACACTAATTATTTTAAAAGTAATACAACAATCCAAAACTGCGTTCCTTACAACTAGCATCATCGTCCAACAGAGAGAATTAATTTGGAGAACTTCCATGTCGCGGCGTAGCCGTAGTCTTCTTGTCACCTGAAAACGTGGAACACTCGGTGAAGAAAGCAAAAGAAGCGAGAAAATTTCGAATTTCCAAAGTAAAAGATTTGAAAGAAAAACAAACAAACGATAAATTATATATTATCAAAAATTGTAGTATATGATCTTATTTAAAAGTATAATTTGGAAGAACAGATTTCATTAAGTTAAGAATATCTATCGTCATTATTGTAGAGTTGCTATTAATTTACACAAAATGTTGAAAATATAGAGTTTACAGAAAATGAACTCTGCACCATTTTTATAATCCTTGCTCTATTCGAGAAAAAAGTTAAAGAAAAAATTGGTGGCGGTTTTGACAATTATTTTAAAAATAATATAAATTTTATTTGAACAATTGTGCAAATATAACAATTTGCATTTGGACAAAAAGGTGTGATTCAGGAAATACTGTTTTTAAATCATACCTGGAATAACTCTTGTGTGAAGAAATACTCTTGTAAGAATGTAGATTACACGTAATTATAATAAAGAAAAAGAAATGCATAACATATGTGAATAATATAAAGAAAATACGCACAAAGGATATGGCTGTAAAAATAGTAGGAAGATAATAGTGGCAAGCACAAGTAGTAGAAGAAAACAATGAGTCATCGTAGATAAATTTATATCTAAAATTCAATTAAATTGCTAAACTAAAGGTTTTACATAGTATTAAAAGAAGTATTGGAGTAAAGTGTAGTGTACTGGCATCTAATTAATATATGGCAACTAGTAGTTCATGACTATTTTCCAGAGAGCTGTTATAAAATCAGAAATTCCTAGTAACAAAATCATGAATGATAGAAAATAACTGGCTGTCTCTCCAAACCGGTAACTGGTTAAATAAGTGCGGGGCGAAATAGGATGAAGTAAATAGTGATTTGGAATAACGTGGAAATGATAACTTAGATGATCAAATGCAGAATGACCTTCTAGCGTAACAGTCTCGCAAGAAAGTTACTTGATCACGAAGGTAAGGTGGGTTGTCAGTTTTAAGAACTTTAATAATAAGCTTAACGATTTGTAGCCAGATTCTCTGTCTCATTGACAGCCAACTGAATTGTGTATAGCCAGAGATATGTGATCGTACTTCTTGAGGTCATAACAGAATCTCAGACACACATTTTGCACACATTGAATGCGGGTCATCTGAAGCATTTTCAATCCCGGGCCATAGACAGCATCCGCAAAATTAAACAAAATTGAGCCTTATGTTACCCCTAACTTGATACGAATTGGTGCAGAAATTCTTTGGGCCCCCTGCAGCGATAGGTCAACTCTCTGTACTCAACATCACATGCTCTCATTTGGGACCATAAATCGTTTGAATTACTATTGCTCACAATTGTGTTGAAGTAATTATGTTTTTCTTGTTCAATCGATTAATTGCATAAATTGCGTAACTTCATATAACGCTCCCAATTCCCATCGGTACCAGCATTGTGAAACCTGACTAGAGCTTTATTTTTAAGTCTAATTAATATATTTTTAGAATTTGTGAAGCAAGGCGATGTTCTCTGTCTGGACTGTACCCATTACAATGGGGCAAAATGGTAAAAAGATACAGAATGTAATCACTAAAAAACCCTACCTTGGAATATATGTCTGGACTCTCCAAGACATCACTCCAAAGCAAATGGTCAGCAGAATGGGAGAAAAATTCCATAGGTATGGAATGTAGATTTCTGCGGAATACCATACCTCTATTGTCAAAGCGTGTCTGGACACAAATATTAGCCAAGATAAGAGAGTGATCAGAAACCGCCGATGAATCAATTATTTTGGTATTCATTATCATTAATGTTCACGTTACAAAAAAGAGATCAATTATGGTACTTGAAGCAGAAGAGCAACGCGTGGAGGCATTTATCATTGGTTTTAGTTGAAAAAAATTCTGAAAGTCCGGGTACTCAATCCGTAAGCCTTTGGATTGCTAATATCAGTATTGAAATCACTCAGGGAAATCGGATGATCAGTCTGGGGTAAAATGTCACAAATCTGATTTTCCAAAAGTGTAAAATTTTCTTGCATGTACAGGTACCCGTAACATTCAGTTTATTTAAATACGGAGGTCAGTATGCGGTTACTATTGCTATAGGACTGTTGAGTTTCAAAATGATAGCAGTAATTTCAATAGCGGCCGGTGACTTAGCTACGTCGCCAATACCACAAATCACCACCTTAGTATATTAGTATATGACTGTAAGAAAATGCATAAGTCACCGCCTTTGAGAGAGCATTCACTAGATCAAAACGCGAAAAAATATAATTTGGAATAACAACAATATTGTTCTTGGGTCGCCCTCAAGAAGCCAAGATCCATACACTGTCAGGATATCAATATTATGGATACCCAACAAATCAGCCAACTGGGAGAGAGACGACAAAATCGATCTTACATTCAAGTGTATAATATAATAATAATTTCTGATTCTGATTTTCCGCATAATTTCTGAGTTACATGCGTTTGTTGACAAAGCAAATACGTAGCATTCCGGATTTTCTGTGCATATGTTTATTTCTTTATAGCAAGATCCTTATTGTACTTTCTCTTAAATCAGTTTTATTGGAGAAGTAATTACCCATGGGAAGTAACTCCCCACACAGATACGGGACATTTACGGAGTTTTGTGTGGTTGGGGATTTCAACAATGCGCAAAATTCTTTCCTGAGCGTATTACGTAAAGAAAAACAAAATGTATTTTTGAATATCTCAATGGTCCGTGGAACCTACTATACAGTACATACAATGCCAACAAGTAAGGTGTAATTTTCGAGAACTATATAAGTGTCTTCACAGATGGTTCAAAAACAAAGCATGGCTCAGGTTGTGCTTTAATGGTTAACAATATTATTGAATATATATTAATCTCAACGATATTTGTTCAATTTTTTATTGTGAAGCATATGCTATACTGAAAGCTTTAAAGGATGTATCATTATTACCCAACAATAAATTTATTATATATACAGACTCCCAAAGTGTAATTGAATGCATAACAGATATAAACCTATAGTCAAAGAAATAGTAAATGTATACCATGAACTAAACCAAAAAGAGAAAGAAGTAATTATTGTTTGGATTCCATCTCACATTGGCATAAAAGGAAATTCAATAGTTGACAATGCTGCTAGAGAAGCCATTAACCTACCACTACAAGAACATCCAGAATCCCACGTAGACATAAAAAAAACTTCATCGTAGAAATAGAAAATACTGGAATGAAGAATGGATCAAATCACCTCCTACCAAGCTATTTGAAATAAGGAATTCAATCCTTGATTGTCATGCCCCTCACCTTAAAAATAGAAAAGAACAAAGTATTCTTACTCGATTACGAATAGGTGATTCAAAATTAACGCACGAATACCTCATAACTAGACATCGGATGTTTAGGCACTAAAAAAATCATCTTTTAGGCGCCTAAAAAGGCGCTGAAAAAGTCAAGAATAAGGGGGGAAAAGACACTGTCATAAGTTACATACACAATAAAATGGAAAAATTGTATTTTTTGTCTATATTATTTTGTAAACTTAAATGCACAAAAACAGTTCGTATATTATAATGTAAAAGAAGATTTTGACATTTACAACTCTTCTACATTTTATTCTTAGTAGTTTCCGTTAACTAGTAATATTTACATATTACCAGTAAACTTTTCAAGGATCACAATTTCAAATTTGCGACGACTGGGAGACAAAATCAGTTTGAATGCGGACAAGGATATCTGAACGATGTGACAGCATATATTTTAGCAGTCCAACACTAGCAACACTGAAACCTTCTGGGAATTTATATTTATATCCACTTAACATTTCGGTTCCCTCGGTGTATAGTCAATCGTCCATGTTCTTAGATCATGGCTGGTATTTGTAAAATAGGGAAATGGAGAAAAATCAGTTGGTATACTTTCAGGAATTCTCTGGTAATTTTAAATTTCAAGTCGTGAATTTAAGGTTTCGTAATGAATGGTCACGTTGGACCATCGCCGATTTTCCGATATCTTAGCATTGTATTTAAATATAATAAATAAAAGGCAAAAAAGTCCTAAAAAAGGTATTTATGCAAAAAATAGGCATTTATGCTAAAATAAGCAAAAATAAGCATTATAAAACTTCGTCATATGTCATAATTTGTCATGATTCGTGGACATATATTATCAGCCTTTGAATAAGTTCTCTAGAAAAAAATAGGCATTTCCCTAAACATCCGATGTCTACTGATAACCAAAGAAGATCCTAAACTATGTGACTATTGTAAAATCCCACTAACTATACTACAAATTCTTACACAGTGCCAAAAATATAATGAACTGAGAAGAAAGTATGCTCTGCCAAATGACATTAAAAGTTTACTGAATGACAATATTGAACTTATAAAAGTAATGAAGTTTTTAAAAGAAATAAACATGTACGACCTTATGTAAACTTGATATGTAAACTTGAGCTTGTGTTATCCTAATTGTTATGTAAATTTACTTATTGTATTATGTAAACTTAATTTCTTCTTCTAATTAAAAATGTAAATAATAGTTTCTGAATATTTGACATCACCAGATAGCTGTCAGTGCGACAATATCTGGAAAAAGCTGTATCTTAATTAAAATATCCATCAAATATTCCTGGTATATGAAGGCGGTGTCTCTTCCTTACTTATTAAGCCGAGTATTAAGTATCTATTTATTGTACCAGTATATTGTGATTATATATTGATGTAATAATTAATGTTCATATGCACTGTACCATTTTGTAATACTTGTAATTACTACGTGTTTTTTCAAATATTGTTAATCTTTTGTACAAACCATGTGGTCGCTCATGACCTAGAAGTTTATGCGACCTTAATAAATAAAGTAAAATAAAAGTAGGGTGTAATTTTGGTGTACGGCATGAGAAATAATTTCCAATCTCTTTAAAAACTCATTGAATTGGACATCGGCAAAGATTATGTAAGGTAATGCAATTACTAAGAATTAATAAGATACTGTGAAACCTGATAATGAAATTTACCAAAAGCAGCGCCTTAACACGAGGACAAAGAGGTATCAGAGAAAAATGTTTTCCTGTTTCTCAAAGAATAGGCGGGAATATTTCTGAGTACCTGATATGAAAGTTGATTGCTCAAGAAAACCGGAGAACAAAAGGTAGGCGAAATAAAAAGCATTATCACGTGCGGGAGGTAAGTCTATAAAGAGAGAGCAATGTGGAGGACAAAGACAAGGGCAAGGGCAAGGTTGAAATCAAAGGAGGTGCGTAATGCGCGAACTAAACATTTACTAAATTTGCTTCATTTTCATTTACACATTAAGGTTTATCATCTTTGTCATTAAGGACTCATAGGAGATGAATATGGATATACTTGTGAAGATTAATATGTCGTAAATGTTTTAAATAAATATTTTGTAATTTTTTTTATTTTGTTAATTTTTTCAATATATTAAAAACAGTGCGTGGTAGGAAGCTTACAAATAAAATTAAATGTTATGATTATTTAATTAGCGAGGAAAGCTTACATTAATAGTCGAGAAATATATCACTGAGCGAAAATTGCAGTCAATTACGCTAAGGCAATGTACGGAGTATATTCTACTGTAGCCTTAATAATCGTTCACTGCGCGTGTGAGATATTTAACTCAAACTTAATAACAGCCATATTTTAATTTCGTTACGAATATCTTCGTAAATACTACACAAATTTAATTTAACAATCATTTAAAAATGATTTGTCGAATCATTAATATCCACATTCAACAAACCATATTGTTGACGGTTTTTTTAGGGAATAATTATAATTTTTGAAAACAGAAATGTTTTTTAACTTCTACCATAATATATTATCATGACTGAAATCCTCGACGTGGAGAGATTGACGGATATATCATATCTTAGAAGCCCCTAATATCGAAAAAGTATTTTATGCATTACTCGTACCGCGCTGCAAAAGTGTTTTGTTCTTGGCAATATAAACAAAGACTTTCTTCGGTAGTGATTTACGAAATAAATTTTGCACATATTTTTACAATACAAATTTGGAGAATTATCGAGAAAGGCCGAGTAACAACAGAGAAACCGAGTATTGTAAGAAGGTATTACGACACTAATATGTTACGTTTTATCCACTTAGTAAAATTACAATGTACTATGTAAGTATAGCGCAGTGGTCTGAGGTGAATAACACGCCCTCAACGGACGTTCAAACCTAAAGTAGGATAAGCTGGAATTTTTAAAATGTTTGTGTCGCGAGAAAATAAAAGTAATGTATCTGCAATCGAATTTAAACAAAATATTAAACATAATATGCGAGTTGGTTACGGTTGACACCGTTTTTCGTTTCTCAACTTCCAATATTTTCGGTCTACCCAGTCTCCTTCCCGTAGACCTCTTTCCTCCACATCGCACTCTATATCTTTCTTCCAGATTCCGAGTAGCTTGCCACGCTTCTTTCTTATTGTAGGTGTCCACAACTACATTTCCTTTGGTCACCTTATGTGGCCCATCCCTTGGAAATGCCCATACCAGTGTCTAAGATGGATCCTTCTTCATCCATCCTTTGTCGGATGTCTGTTTCGTTTATGGTCTAGTTTTGAGACATGGCAGCGTCTTCTCCAAAAGTCGTTATCAAATGACATCAGCCTGGCCGTATCTCTCTTTCTTAATTCTCACGTTTCTGCTCCATAAGTCCATATGCTCTCTACTATTGTTTTATAAATAATGTATTTAGTCTTTCTTGTGATTTTTGTACTCCAAAGTAGAGAATTTAATTGCCGGGTCACTCTTTATTCTCGTCCTATTTTATTAGAGATATCGTCTGCACTTCTACCATTTGAGGAAAGAGTTACTCCAAGATATCTGACTGACGTGCATTGTTTGATGTTGTTAGTTTCTATGTCGAGGTCTTCATATCCTTTATCACCTCCTACCATATATTCCGTCTTTTGGATGTTAATAGTAAGACCTCGGTTTTCGTACTCTTCCTTAAGCTTGCGGGACATATAGCTTGCGTCATCATCATCAGGTATGACTACGTGATCATTAGCAAAGTGTAATGTGTATAGTATATTGTAATTTACAGGTAGTCCCATTCCATTACACTTCCTTTTCCACATTTTGATGGCTTCCTAAATATACATTGTAAATCGTGAAGGGGACTAGAGAGAATCCTTGTCTTAGGCCTTTGTTCACGAGGCATTCCTGCGAAAGTCTTTTCCAGATTTTGACTGAAGTGTAATTTCCACTATACAACGCCTTTACAGAATCAATGTTGACGTTAGCGAAACCACTTTTCTTCTTGGCTGGCCATAACTTATTTAATGACACCGTGTCGTATGCCTTCTGTAAGTCTACAAATGCCGTATGTAGTACACCTCTACCTCTCTCAGCATGGTTCTCCATGAAATTTTTTAAAGTAAAGATACCGTCAATGCATGATCTCCCTGTCCTGAAGTCTTTCTGTTCCTCAGATTCTGTGAACTAGTCTTCGATTTTCCGTTTTATAATCCTACCATACAGTCTCGCCATTGAGCACATTATGCTTATACCCCGATAGTTCTTACATTCCTGTCTGCATCCTTCCTTGCAGATAGGAGTAATATAGACCTTTTTCCATTCATTAGGTGGGACATCATCTTGGAGACATTTATTAAAAATAAGAGCAAATACATCCATCACAAAATCAGGTGTTGCTTATAGCAGTTCTACATGGACGTTACCCGGCCCAGGAGCTTTCCTGTTTTTCATTAATGCCAGAGTCGCTCTTACTTCTTTTGGGATGATGGGCTCGATATTCAATTCCAGATTTTCTATAATTTCTTCTTCCTATTGTAGATATTGTGTTCTATCTCCGGTTAACATGTGTTCATAATAGTTCACCCATTCTTGCAGGTTAATTGCACTCATCCGCGGTGTATCTTTATTTTCCATTCTTAATCCTTTTATTACTTTGCACGCTTTATTTGATGTATTTCCAATGCAACGATCAACTTCCCCACAGGTAATTTCTCAGTACTCATTTTTTGTCTTCATAATACTGGTTTGGGTCTCTCTCTTTATTTTCAAGTATTCTGTTTTGTCATCGTTATATTTTGTTGTTAGTCACCTTTTGTGGGCTTGCTTTTTTCTTTCAACAAAAGTTTCTTATCTTGGAGTCCACCAAGGTGTAATTTTTTTCTTTTTACTCCAAGTATCTTTTCCCCAAAGCTTAATTATCTGATTGATGGATGGAAAGTGTCAAGGCTTCATAAATAGAATTTGGGGTTCCCACCTCTATTGCTAGAACTTCATTTGGAAGGCGAATTTGGTTGAGTCATCGACGAGGCTTTGCAGACTATATCTTGTAGTTGGAAATTCTCTCTCATCATCATGTACTAAATTTTAGTTATATGCTGTTTAACAATAATATAATCTATAATGGACCTCAGGTTCCGAGTGTGTTGGACCCATGTATATCGGTGTATGTCTTTATGTTTGAACCATCCGTTAGGTATTTCAATGAGTGTTGTTGATACAGCTAAATCAGTCTTTCTCCGTTATCATTCATCCTATCTTCACCGTGTGGTCATGACACTGGGTCATGCATACGTCCTCAATATCTCCCATTGAAGTCTCCAAATAAAATTAATATTAATAATTGACAAAGTATTTAATTTTTATTTATGAAATATTAATTTATTACTTTTATTTACAAAAATCGGTCAATGGTCAGCTGATCTGAATCTCATTCAGGTTATACTATAGTTTTCGCCTACAGATGGCGCTGAAGGCGGTACCCAATATTTCTTTAATTATCTTCTATTAAATTTGAATGCTCGCGCCGCGAAGGGAGACAAACTGAACTTGATAGTAATTAATAAGAGTCAACGGAATACTTCTAATAGTACCTACAGTATGAAACCGATCATTGTTGTTAATAGTAGGCCATAGATTATTAGAACACTTGTCTTGAAATAACTCTAATCTCTGTTTCGTGAAGTATGACTTTAGATAACCAAAATGAATAAAAAAATCACATCTTCTAATCTTATAACACTGCGAATGCAATTTGCGTAAATACAACAGACACAACACGGATTGTTAAACGATCCTACCAAGTAATAGCTACCAAGTAGTAGCTACCAAGCGACAGCCAGCCGAAGCTCAGAGTTTCCCGGAACTAGGGGACTCCCGTCACTAAACGTCTGGCCCATGCAATAACTATAATTGATTTATTTTTGTGGTCAGAACGTTTATGTGCGGGGGAGCGAATCCCCTCCAGTGCCCCCTGCGCCAGGCGGGGGTTGTGAACGCGGGAGAGGGGGCGCTGTCGAGGCACGCGCGTGTACAATGGGCGGATGCTGCGGCCGCTGGAGGGAGGGGCAGGAGGGGGCGCAGGTGCCTGGGACGTGATGCCGTGGCGCGGGACGTGCGCCGCCGCCACCTCCACCTCCCACGCGTCTTCCCCGCCGCCTGCGCTGAGAGAGCGCGCACTTACATCGTAGATAGTGCAGTCGATGGGGAGCCAAAAGGGGATTCACCTTGCAAAGGTCAGGTAGAAGATGTATTTTTTTATTTTCTTTATATTATTATTAGTAAGAAAATCCTAAGTTTTCCGCCTCGAAATATTTCGGGAAAAGTTTTAATAGCCAAAGAAACAAATTATTTTTCGGTAATTTTTTTGTTTATGCGTAATAACGTTTTAATGGTTGGTCTTTGCGCAAAAATAATTATTTATAATTTTAAAGGTCATAAAACCCTCTACAAATTTGCTTTATAAATTATTTTTTAGCAAATAGTAAGAGAGCTACGAGATCTTACAAATTCATCAAATTTTCCTTTTTATTCTGATGTACAAAATTACTCTCTAATGTAGAATTTTTGATTTTCTAAAGTCATCATAAAATAAAAACTGCATGTAAAAGATCCTCAAGCCTAAATTATGCCTCTGAGCTAAATTCAAATTGCCTGTTTCGTCGCCCAAGTAATACCTTCTTTCTCTCATGGTTGGTGAAAGGAGCGTAGCGAAATTTGCGTGATCAGACCGAAGAGCAGGCCTCATGGCCTGAGTCTCGCCACGTAAAATAAGGCACATTCAATTCAATTCGATTCAATTATAAATAAAAAGTGATTAAATGCTATTTTTAATACTTTCCAGCAGTGTCCGACTTGCAATGCCTCAAGGGCCACAACTAAAACCTGTAATATGGTTGCGTGCCATATTTTTATTACTCGGGCGATCCACACCTGACTTCCCCATATGTTGATCTCGGAACTTTGCCCTGCTGCTCTGAAACGAAGGAGGACGGGATGGAACCATGCGTGAAATCAGACAGTACGAGGCGTAACATAGTGAAACACAATTGCAATTACTTTGAATTTCTGAATTTACTAGCAAACAAATCCTTAAATATAAACGTCACCTATTTTTACATTAACTGGGTTGACCCCAGCAGGGCCACTGCGCTAGGCCCACAATGCTGAACGAGATTTTCACTTTTGACTAATAACTAGGGAACGGAATTTATTGTAATAAAAAATCAAAATGTGTACATATATGTGTACTTATTTTTTCTAAAATATCTAAGAAAAAGTAGGAAATATCTAAAATAAAAATTCGTTATAATGTTTCAAATTCCATTCTTCAAGCGTTTTCCGAGCAGAGTACGTTGCCAATCAGATCTTAACATGGATTCAGGGAGGCTGAAAGAAATTTTTACGTCTACAGAAGCAATTATTTGCTAGGTTCATCCGAAATATATAATACTTTCGTATTATATACAATTTGTTTACCCGGAACCAGCGCTCAAGTGAATAGTACCGTGTAGCCTGTGATAGCAAGAGAGGGGGCATGCGCCCCCCCCCAACTCCAGAAAAGAGATAAGACTCATTTTTTTATAGAGGTACGCATGGGGTCCATGAAACACGAGTAAGCACGTGGTTGAAGTTCCTTCTGCTTCACATATTACTAGGACCCGGATTTTAATGACAAGTCATATATTTTTCTGAACCTTCGGAAGAATTTTAAAACAAATCCAGGTATTGTCGATTAGAAAAACGTATTTTATTGTTGCATATAAAGTCATATTTACATCGTTTTTAGTAAAAGGTCATATTTTGGCCAAATTTTGCCACAAATGTCTTATTTTTAAGGACACAAGAATAAAAGACTTGAAAATGTGTCTCGCATGACAATGTATCAGGTGACATTGTAACAAATATACTCAAAAATTATACTACAAAGGATTATTTGAAACGTAAGTGAATTTGAACGAAGTGTGTTGGGTCGAGCTCTCGGTCAGGTGTCTGAAAAAGCGTACAACAAATTTCAACGAAATCCTCGATATTCTACAATGTGCAAAATTAGCGATATGATTTCTGAAAATGCCGCAACATTTGAAGACAATGAACCAAAGCTGCTCTGCAGTGACATCGCCGCCTCCAAATACGCTCCAGTGACGTCATGTGATGTGGAGAGGAGCTTTCCCAGTTACAAAACTATCCTCAGCGACAACTGTAACTCTTTTGACATGAAAATAAATCTTGTAATCTAATGCAACTCTCTAGAAACTGAAGACTGAGAGGAAATTAGAAAACAAGAAGAATGCAGTAGTAAAGCAAGACATTTTATTTCATGGGTTTTATTGTACTGTACTTGATTTGTTTTACACACACAGGCAATTTTTTTTAATGCTAGTTAGTTCCAAAGACTGCAAACCGTATGTACCGTACTCACAATCTGTTCTTGAGTGAATTTTGTATTTGTTATACCTAAAAAATAAACAGGAATTTTTAAAAGATAAACTTGTATAACGTCATTTTTAACGTCATATTTATATGGGTTTTAGGTCATAAATGCTTGCATATTTCGCTGTTTTTTAGGTCATTAAAATCCGGGCCCTACATATTACATCTGCTCATCCTTGATCCCAACTACGCGGTTTCCAAGTTTAACTATTAATAGCGATAGTCCTGCGTTAATACAAGCACATTGCGTGGTTTTGTAAGTATTTCAGTAACAAAGTTAGTTTTTAAGTAATATATATTTTGAACATTGCATGTGAAATGTTCATTTTCGATCTATAAATATATTAAAATGTACATAAATATGTATCAATAGATAGAATATGTAAAAATATGTAATTATATCAAAATATGTAAAAATATGTAAAATAAAAATGGTTCCAAATCGTTCAGAATGTCGTGTTAAGTCTAAAAAATATTAGCGAATGCAGGTATCTTGTTCCTGTAAAAATATGTCTTTACATGAATATCCGTTCCCTACTAATAACCTTTCGTGGATCACAATAAATGGCAACGCTGGCCGTCAGATGAACTACCCTGTCATAGAGTGTACGGAGGTAGGCTTCAATCTTTTTTAATCTGAGGGTCTATTTGGTAAAACACTAGTGGACCGCAATGATTTATTAATAACATTATGTATAACTTGTAACACAAAATATAATTGTAACGAACAGAAGCAAACTGACACCGTACTGAATAAAATTGGCTCGTCTCAACGACGACCACTTCACCTTCCACATACAACTTGAGAGTATACGAATTCAGTACACCCGGTAACTGTTCCTTATACGACTTTCCTAACGCCAACCTTAAAAATAAATAGGAAAAAATAGCCAAATAATACTATTATTATTTTCAGTTAAAAGTAGTGTCGGTTCGAAGGACATCAAATATACCTAAAGGGTCGCATTTTAATTAAAATGAATATTTGTTTCCAGGCCGCCGATAATGAAGCAACGCAGTAACACGGGCCTCACGCGGTACTCGGGCCGCGGGATGAAGACCACTGGTTTGGAGTATCTACCCAGTGAAGCGAGAGATGACTTCAACTCCTCAGGCCCCAAGCAGAGGTAGTTCGACCATTGCGTGCTTAGTTCTGCAGAAGATCGAGAACAAGAGACCACAGTTTCGGCAATTTACCTCCACTAATGATTTTACTACATCTGTACACGGGACACAGTTTCAAATGACAGATGTTTGGCGGTATCTATATAGTACCAAAGGCAACATCAATACTTTAAAATGCGCCAGTGCAGTGAAATCGATAGCGGAAGAAAAGTGGCTGTGACCTCTGTATTTGTTCTTAATCGCGTCTCAGCATCCGATGGTGGCGCTACCTTGGACTGGAACAAAAGTTTGAGCAATGAGCTACAATCTACTACATAGAGTGGCTGACCCTTTGTTTCAGCGCTTGTTGGTCGCTCGTCGAACTAGGGGCCGCCATGTATTTTTTTTTCCCTAGGGCTTGTATCCAGCCGACAGCCGGTTGCCCTTTACGTCCCGAAGGGACGCATATTCGACCATACACTAGACAAACACTTGCGGGCTCCTCTGATCTGGGGTCAGCAGAACGCGAGGCCCTCCGCAACAACACACACACAAAAAGTCAAGGGACAAACAGCCATGCCCAAGGCGGGACTCGAACCCGCGACCCTTCGGACCGAAGCGCTGAGTCGGTACTCGGCCATCCAGGTCGGCCGCCATGTATTTTGCAGTCAAAAAATTAGATATGCCTGATGGTGGCTTGTAGAATCGTAGTACTGAACCGACGTGTTAGTATCAGATCTTATTTCGGTATTGTTGTATTTTCGTTTATATGTATTTGAATTATATTATTGGTTAGAATAATAATATTCACAAAGCCTTCAGTATGTTCGGCATACACGTGTATGACTAAAAATAGAAGTCATTAAACCACAAATATATCATTTTTCAAATTCGCCGTCTTATTTGTGATATGCTTGTATGGTTCTTATTGCAATAATATTCTCTTTCAGGCGTTATGCCAACTACAATAACATTTTAACATATTCCATTCTTATGACAATAACCGATGCACGAAACAACGTATTTTTAAAGTTTCTCAATTCGTTCTCCTTACATATTATAATTTCGTTTTTAAATCATTGGGTTTTGATCGTGAAACACAGAATAACTGGTTTTATATTACACGCCGCCTGCGCTCACCCGGCCGTAACCAGCGCCAAACGGAATACTAGAATACTCTCTTTCTCCAGAGGGCGCGGCTTTGACTGCAACAAACATGGCTTCAATTTGCTGCAAAGATGGAGGCGCTTCAGCTACTCTATGTAGTATATTCCAGCTCGCTAGTTTTGGGTGACGTGCGCAAACCAAACTTCTCTCCCATGCAGTTTTTTACTATTTTTTTTTATCAAAATCAACATCAAACTCAAATCCCTCTCAAGCACTGGGAGAAACTTTATACTCTTCCTTCTATTCTTTAATTATGCTTTAAAGAGAAGGAAAGGGGGAAGGGAGTATTTTTTTGAAAGTATCATGTAATCGGCAACCTGCCTCTTATTTTCGAAGTGAAATGTGGAAAGTCAATCTACATCCGAGAAAACACTGTAGAATTTGTGTAAAAACATTTTTTTTTTATATAAGAGACAATATTTATCAGACACAACCAGTGCTCAACAGATGTGTGCATTGTGACCGCTCTACCTTTTCACTATTCTCTAAAAAGCCTAAAGCGGGTCACTCAAGTAACCTGTACACAAGACTATAATACATGGAAACACAAAATACTGAAAAAGAATCACATACCAAAATACCCTTTCATACACTTTCAAAGAAATTGTCACTTGAATAGTGAATGAAATGTATACAAGACGTTGTTCCACTTTCACGTAAATTATTACTTTATACAATTTAGCCAGCAAAGAAACAAAAATTTCGTTATGCAACGAACGTACAATTAATAATAACTCTTTTACTAATTATTGGTTTTGAACAATTTGAAAACGATTAAACAATAAATTGAAAACACACACTAAAAGAACAAATACTATCGTTAATAGAAAAATGAAAAAATAGGTTTTTACAATTCTTTACAGGAATTAGCTATCTGGCTTCCTTTTACGACTGCAGTATTGTAAAAGATTACGTTTAAATGATTTTAATATAATTACTCGACTATCTACGTCTGTAAGTGAGGTGAATTCTATCTTTGTAGAATAATTCTCGTTTCTTTAAACAGTTCTTTTTTTGAGAATTTCTAGTGAAGTTTTCTGACTTACGACAAGTCGTCTCGAAGAAATATTTCCACAGCTTGGAGCGGCGACGGCGACGGCGACCCAGATCCTTTTAAGGTCGTGGCAACCCCTTGCTTCGGTGAACACGTGCTCTGGTGAATCGCTACCACAGTCCTTCGAATTTTAAACAATATGACTGCAATATCTCCACGTAATGAATTTCTAATGTGGAAAGTCAAGACGAAAGACAAAGAAAAGCTGGAAATGGAAAGAAACATTTCCTATAGCACATGCTTTCTACTTCAGTATACGTTCTTGAACGTTGAAATATATTATTTCTTCGTTGATAGAAAAATAGTATATTTCTGCGTAATGCATTAACGTGAATTTATCAGAATATTCATGATTTAAAATTCTCAATTCTCTCATACATGGTATCGTTATTTTAGCATGATGAGACGAATTACCTTCTTCAAACTTCTTATCGTCGAAATACGGCGAATTCTCCTCTCCGTCCACCACGAACAATTGTGGTGTGTCCAGATCGGCGGTTGGCAGGAAAAGAGAGAGCTTTTCGTAGCAGTGCTTTGCGCATGTGCTGATATTTTCAAGGGTGAATTTTGTTTGATTGGTCGTCGTTACATTCCACGCGAGTGCGCTCAGAAACTTTAATAAATTCTCGCAAGGGATACCCTTTACTGCTGGCGCGATCTCTTGCAATTCGGTAACACTATAATTGCAACTTGTCGTGTCTTGACGTTCTCGGATGCTTCTCAAAAATCAATGTAACCGACATATGGGCGGGTGCATATTACATATTTCGCATTCCTCATTTGGGCACATCTCTTTTTAGATAAAATTAAGAAAGAAAAGTGCTGATTTCTAATGTGGAAAGCATGATGTTATCGAACCATTCTTTTGTTTAATGTATATAAATACAAAACAATTCTGATCTCAATTTCATATTAAGTTAGATAATAATGTTAAGACTAGATATGTATTGTTTGTAAATATAATTGATAAATTAATAATATGGCTGTTTGAACATTTTGTTGTGAATTATTATTTATTATTATTATAATTATTTTTTAATAGATTTATAAGAGCAAATAAATACAAATATATTTTATTTTAATTTCACACAGCAGATATGCAAGTGCTTCAAATGAAGTTTTTCGAAAACTCAATAGATTTGTGTGAAAAAGAGCTTCAAATTTCGCATTTTCAGTAATGCTTAACGCTATTTTCTTAAAAATAGCTCCAAATTGTTTAATGAAAATTGCTGTTTAGGATGAGGTTTAGCATTCTTTAATATTCTTAAATTTATATTTGGGTTCTACAACTTGGAAACCGAAAAGTTGAGAAAATTTCAAAAAAAAAAAAAATGTAATTGGGACGGCGATAGATGGCAGCAGGCAAGAAGGAGGGACAAGTGATTTTTACAACTCGGAAGAACGTTAGCATTTTGCTAAAGTAAATGAAGCGAGGTTGAAGACTCAGTTTTTAGATCAATTGACAGTCATGATTACGGTGGTTTCAATCGGACTCTGGGATATCTGGATTTAATACGTGTGTATACAGCATTGCGACGTACAGCATTGAGCATTACGAAGAAGAAGGTTTTGATAAATGTTTGAGCTATTTATGTTATATGTTCGCTTAATGATCTAGATTCGTAGAGACTGCAGAAGAAAAAAAGAACATCCAGATTCGCAGAGAAATAAAGTGCCTACTTTTAATTGTTAGCGAATCTGAATGTGTAGAATGAACTAGGCGCCCCCACTCTCTAAATATTGTTTGGTACGTCCTGTGCGCTTTCCGATCCTGTTCAGAGTGCCGTTCGCGCTGCCAGCCCAGCCATCGCTTGGCTGCGGCGGCGGGGCTTGGCAGGGGCGTGCGCTGTATTCTCACAACAGTGGCGCCAAATGCGGCGCTTCCTCCACAGCTATGGTGCGAAATGGCGACGAAAACCCGTAACAAGAGTTAACAAACATGTCTACAATGGAGCGAAAATCAGAATTACATCATCAGAAAAGGTACCTACGCACGTTGCATTTTTTCGAAAAGGAACTGGGCACGTGATGACATGTTCGGGTTCGTAGGACGAAGACCGTACTGTTTTGAAAAAAAAAAAGGCTTAATATTCGGAAAATAAACACTATTTTAGGAAGAATTATTACTTTTATATTAGTTCATATATACCATTCTTATAAATTAGTTGTACTTGACAACAGGTCGCATATGAAAGGTTTAAATATTAAAATAAATGCAACGTTTTTTCCAAGGTAAGGTGCGAGTGGAAAATATGAATTGAACCTCTTTTCTTTTTCCCAAGAGAGGCATACACCAGATCTTCATTTCCCGCTTAAGCAATGTATATATAATCACACTAAGGCGACTGTACTCATTGAAAACAGTGGAATTATCGCTTTCCATTCTCGAACTACTATTGGTTTTTTTCGTTTATATCCGCAACAGTTATCACTAAGGTCCGGATAATTATGTACTAAAAATGGATAAAATATGTACATATATATGTACTATAATATGTAGAAATATGTACTAACTAGAGGTGCTATAGAATGGCACAGACTTTCTCGAAGCACATTTTTCTAATTTCCTTGGTGTGGACTGGCTTGAAGTTCCTGTTCCATTACGAGACCAGCTGCCATCTATGAAAAGGAAAGTTGAATTGTTTTTTAAAAGGTACTTTGGGCGGCGATAGACCGTAAAGCCAGTCCACACCAAGAAAATTAGAAAACTTACCTTCGAGAAAGTCTATGCCATTCTGTAGCACAACCATGATTTAATTAATATTCTATTAAAATAAGAACCGATATAGTTTCATTTCATATACACATACATACACATAATAAATGTAACTGTCATTACCTGAAACATACAAGTATTGGAATGAGTCCTACATTATATGTAATGACTATAATTAAATGCTTAAGGTACAAAATTAATTGAACATTTTATGAAATATCAAACTACTGTTCCGCGATTTATAAAATTATAATAATGATTTTCTGAGATCTAATTTAATTTTCAAATTTTAACTATGTTTCCCGTCAGTCCCAACATCTGGCCCCTTGACTTGCGGGGCTCAGGGCGATAGCCCGGTCTACGCATGCCTAGAGCCGACACTGAAGGTGTTGATTCTGAAATGAATAATGAGCAAACTAATGACAGTTAAACTAGAATTGAAGACAGGGGAAAACGGAGAGAGTTGCGAAGAAACTAGTTTGTCCTCTACTAATTCCACAAGGATCGACAGCGACTGTGTTTGACCCCAAGTACCAAGTGGTAGAAGGTAAGCAGTCTGACCACTACACCAAGTGATCCCCCTGAACAGCATCTCCATTTGTGTCAAATGTGACAATTGAAAACAAAATGTTGGAAGATTATATTTATAAATCTGAGTTGAAAATATTTACAAATCTGAGTTAAAATAGTACTGGTGGCACTCCAAGTCAACTGTACGTATGCGCGGGGCCGTTCTCTCTCTCTGTCAGCCATTTCCTGTCGGCTGAAGGCTCGACGGAGGCTGAGGCTGCTTCTCCGGGCGCGACTAACTAGCGTCGTGGCCGTTGGCGTCGGCGTCGTCGTGGCAGGACGTCGCCCGGCGAATGGAGTTGATAGAAAACCATCTTGTTAGGGCGAACGAAGTGGCGGCCGTGCGACATCAATCACGGTGCAGCCATCTTATCATCAGCAGCGACGCGACGCGGCAAAATGGCCTCGGGAGGCGAAGGCCACCGCCTACAAGTGCCACTTCCCTCGCGTCTCCCTTCGGCGCGTCCCGGACCACGACCCTTGTTTGATTGATTAGTGATTCCGGGCGCGTCAACTGGTATGGTCATTCGTCCCGTAGGTATAGTGCATGTTTTAATCATGAGAGGTGGCGGTGATCTTCCCCGCTGGATGGCGAGTGCGGCGTCCACCTACCTGTCGGCTTGCGGGTATTTTCCCCAACCAGGTATCTTCCACCAACGGCGCACCGCCCCAGCCGGAACAAGTTCTAATTTCCAGATTGGTCTCCCAACAAGTGTGGAAGTGTAGTGCACGTAAGTGTGGGTGTGAAAGGGGTGAGGATAGGACAAGGAAGAAGAAGAAAAGATCGTGCGCGGTCCGTGCCAGTTTGTTCGAGTGTTGCTCCAACATTTGCTTGGTGTTGATCGAAGAATCCACGGAAAACTACCGATCAAAGCCTCTTCTAATATAAATCATTGTTTCATATGTACTTCTTATGGTGATCGGGGCAATGCATCATGCAACGTGCACAGAATACTTATCTCCTCCATAGTATGTCACACACAGTTTTTAAATGTTTGACGTAAAATAAATAATTAGTTCACCATCAGAGTGCGAACAACTCTTTATACATGTGACATCAAATATCATCAGATGTCTTCAGAAAAGATTGACTTCACGCGCGGGTAGCCGTAAAAATAGTGATTATTTTACTCAGGCTTTTTAAAAATTAGTTTTGTTGTAGTTACTATTAATGGTTTAATTTGGATTTTTTAGTTTGATGAGTATACTGGTCGGATATGAACAGATGGGTATTAGACAAAAAGAATAAACATATAGTGGTAGTTCAGAAGGTTTGACTATGTGGTCAGGAGCGTTTCACAACTGAACTTTGTAACCTGAAAACTTGAATACAACTCGTCCCAGGAGTTTGGGAGGTTAGCTCCGGATCCCGACAACCGTGTTCAAACTCATCTGCCGTGCGTGGATTTCGAAGGCCGGAAAATCATGATAGCGAAATCTTACGATTGTGGCATGCAAAATAACATCATGCAACATAGTTTTTTCTAGATCAGAGCACATCAAAATCCAGCACAAAAAGACCAAAGAAAACTTGTAGGTGACCGGGAGTAAAATGAGTTGGAAGTTGTTTTTTTTTTTTTTTTTTTTTTTTTTCATCCTTTCTCTTTGCTGGTTTTAAGGATGTTTATGTCAATCGCGAACACCGAACGCCGGAGCTTTTTCGACACCTTGCAAAGTATAAGCGTAACGAGACCAATCGGCCAATCAAATTGGCGATTGTTTCGCTACGCTAACTCGGCCCAGCTACGCTACCACGCACACTTTTTTCGAATCGTCACCCATTATGCGGCACATTCCACATGTGTTTTCATTCGCCCATATGCTTTAGCCGTTTGCCCAAACACTACTGGCGGGGGGGGGGGAGGCTGGGGGCGCGGTGGGTGCGTCGCGCACGCGGAAGCGCCTAATGAGGGCCCAGGTGCGTCGCTCCACATCCTGTCGCGCGGCCGCTTTTACGCTCCTCGCCCGCCGTCCTCGCCGCCCTCGCCGCCCTCGCCGCCACCGCCTCCACCGCCCTCACCGTCGCCGCCGCCGCCGCCGCCGCCGGATTTGGCTCGCGGAGGAAGCGCCCGAAATACGCCCCGCGGCGACGGCGCGCGGTTCAAGGGCGCCCCCTCCCCCCATTTGCCACCGCCGCTTCTAGAGCAGCCTGCTCCTCGCTGCAGGCTCGCTCCTTTCAATCATTAATAGTGTATTATTCATTTGGTTCATAATAGTTAGATACATTTATTCTTCAAATAGTTACAAAAACTAGTGGCAGAATTTGATGATGATAATAATAGTAATAATAATATAATCATAATACAATAACAATACTACAATAATAATACAATAGTAATCATAAAATAACAATAATACAATAATAATACTGTAATAATCATACAACAATAATAAAATATACTTCAACAAATTATTTGTAAGCAAAAGAAATAAAAGCATGTGCGATGTTAGACTTTATTAGGCTGATGTTAGGTTTTATAGCATATTTCAGACGCTGTCTGGAGGAGAATTCTAGCGGTTGGCTGTTCTGATCGGTAGTTTTTTATGGTTTCTCCGATAAACACCAGGTGAATGCCGGAGGTATGCCCTAACCAACCGGCCACGGACCGCGCGCGATCTTTTCTTCCTCTTCCTTTTCCTATCCTCACCCCTTACTAACACACACACACACACTAACATGCACTACACTTTTACACTTGTTGGGAGACCAGTCGGAGTTTAGAGCTTGTCTCGGCTGGGACGGTGCCCTATTGGTGGGAGATACCTGGTTGGGAGAAACCCTTTAGCCAACAGGCAGGTCGGCGCGGGACATCGCCAACCAGCGGTGAGAAATCACCGCTCCCTCCCAAGGAAAAACATGCACTACGCTTACGGGACTAACGATATCATTTGACGCGTCCGGAATCACTAATCATTCAACCCAGAGCAGTCTGCTCTTTGCTGCAGCACGGCGCGCACCTTTCGATTATGAACGGTACATTAAGCAACTAGTTTATAATGATATGGTTTCTTGCATGAGTTCATGTTTTGAAAACAAAGGACGTTACGAGCGAGAATTTTCAAATTTGTTCGAATTTTAATAAAGCAGCATTGTAACGAATGGCATAAACTATTTTTTGTAAACAATATTATGAATTGAAGAGAATCAAAGTAGATTTTTGGAAAAAACTTTGTTGTGAAGTCATAGGTATTTCACATCTGTGCTACAAAACTGTGGTCGACTGTTCGGTTTACGTTTTACGTTTCAAGAAATTGTTGATAAAATGACACACGAATAATTGCATTATCACACATTCCGCCAATCGCAGTGCGAGAATCGTGGGGTAGTAGCACCTACCCCACGTCATGATCATGTCATCTTAAGATGTCATTTTATGAATGATTTCTTGAAACGTAAAAGGTGGTTTATGACAATGGAATACAAAAAACACATTTGCATAGATAATACAAGTGCGATAATTTAATTAGCTATGCAGCGATGAGGAAATTTATCTGGAAATTTACAATGTACAAATGGTATTTCATTAGCTATTCCTTAAATGAAATTACAGTATGCGCCAAATATTAATTGCAGAGCAACAGGAAATTGAATTAATCCCGTAAGGGCTTTCTGCAGGATGTCAACTCAGAAACTTGATGTTTACTTTAGTAGGGTCATTCTACTTGGCGTTTGTGAACGAGCACTGTCTCTAGTGAAGAGAAGATAAACATATCGAAAACACACCTTCTTGCACTAAGTTCGTTTGAAGTTAATATATTTTGAACTGTTGCCCCACACTTATATTAATGCGTTTCATACAACGCCCTTTGATATCTCGTTAGATCAAACACTAATGTTTGCTACTCCTAATAGTATTGTACAGTAGACGCCCGCACTTCAACAAAAATGGATATTGCCCCCACGATTCATGTATTGCAGCTGACAATTGGCCAGTAGTGAGGAGGTGGTAAGAAAAAACAGGCGAGAAAAAGCTGCTTTCCCATTGATCCCATCATCAAATTAGCAATTTCTATGACTCCTGTACTTCTGTAAATACTCAAGTGACAGACGCATGTTCATGAGCATTAAAGTGCCAGGAAATTAAGCATATAAATATAGCATTTTTTCTTCAGACACCTTCATTTCAGACCACACTGACCTTTAAATACGCCGCAACAATACTATTCGAAGGGAGAAGCTAAAGAAACCAGTATCAATATGGTACTTCCTCAAAATTCGGAGAAATAAAGAAAATAATAAGTTAGGTCAAAAATAAATATTTTATTATCATCCATCTCGTAGTTTTTGGGCAACGATTGATAAACTAATTTCTTTTCTTCTCAGGTAGGCTTGAGGTAACTCGTTTATTTCTTGTGAGAGATCAAGAATTTCTTATAAATGTGCACTTTTTTGTTGAGGCGATGTTCAGTAATACCCAGACGCCCTTATTAAGCAATAATTTTAATTCAATGCAATACTATGTATTGCATTTAATATATCTGACATCATTACAGACTTCGTTGCCGGTATTCATATTAACAGTCACTTCCTTCGTCCAACAGTCCGTAGTAATTCTTCCGGCCAAACACATTTAAAGATTATTAATATTACGACGAAACTTAAATGTCGCCATTATATTACAATTGCAATTTTGATAATTTTGAAAAAAATGTTTGAGACAGTTACAAACAATTCATACTTTTTATTCATTTACTCATTTATTCATTTTCAAATTTACTCATTTACTCATTCATGAATACTTTTCAAGAGTTCAAAAATATTTTTGCCCCTAAATTTTCAGTTAAAGTGTTATTTAATTTTTCACTTGAAAGACTAATCGCATCGGTCACTTACACATTTTTAGGCTCTATAGAATTTACGTCAATTATTTGTAGATACATAAAATTTTAGAAAAATCAGTCTGATATTTTGCGTTAAAAGCAAAAGGGTCAGGTAAGATTAGATTGGATCTCAATTGTTAATGACGAGTATGAAGATGGCCAAGAGCTGCTGACGTGATGGATGGAAATGTATCCCTAAAGCGAACCCCTGCTCGTGAGGCGAGGGCAAACAGATGTGGCATCCGCAGCCACAGCCTTCGGCGCCCCACGCCCCGCGCCCCGGGCGAAGGGCGAAAGGGTTACTGAAGGGCTCAACCGGAAGGGCCCCTCCCCTTCCTTCCTCACCAGGTGCTGCTTCCTTCGCCCAAGGAGATGCGCCCCTCTTCTCGCTCACATCACGTCGCCAAGCGCCAGGGGGAGGATGGCTCCCTCTGGGAAGGGTACGCCATCTTACGAATCAGGTGGGCGTTTCACAATGAGACGAGAAGTGCATTTTATATCTCGTTAATACATTTTTTAATAAGTTGATATATGGTCAGCGTACTAGGTTCGCGTGGTGTGATTCTGGGTTTGATTCCCGGTCGAGGCAAAACTAGAGTTGTAGCTTTTCTTTAAAATCTCCCCATTTCTGTAGCTGTTAAATAATGGCGAATGAGATAAGTTAATACTCACTGAATGGGAAACATCTTAGCAGTACTTTCGCATTTCAGGTCAGAGTATTAAGACCGAAGTAACGAAAAAGACATAATTATTTTTATTTGCATCCTGTTTATACCAAATACAAAGTTAAGAAAATAATTGTGATCGGAACGCAAGGTTCCTTTAATTAATTCTTCAAAACCTTGGAGAAGCCCTTGCGTGTTTAGTTTTTAATTTACCACGATCTGCTCCAAAACTGCGAACGAGGCCGTGTTCCCAGCAGGCAGGCCGCGTGCCCAGGCAGGTTGTTTTTGCGTCACAAACAAAAAAATAATATAATAATAATAATAATAACAACAACAACAACAACAACAACAACAATGGCTTTGTGGACATGGATCAAGCCATAAGGTCTGCTCTTCCATCAATATATCAGTATTAATAATTATTAATGATTAATAATATAATATATTGAATTCGTGTTTTTCAGCTGGCATCATCGGTCAAAATATACACGGTTACATTCCAAAAAAAAATTGAACAGCAGTATTATATGTGTAATACAAATGATAAAAAAGTATACAGCTCATGTCTTTAGAAGTCCGACTTATCCATGAATCTTGGAAAATTTTTAATATTTGAAACTAAGCAAAAATTACAAAAGGTGCTAAACTTACGTACTCTATTTATATAATTTATAAAAGACAACCTTTACAAAATATTAACTATTTATATAATTTAATTAAATTACTTCACTCTAAACATTCCTGAGAATATACTATTTGTTTACTCATTATATATCTCTATGTATTATAAATCTTCACTTATCATTATGTGCGAGATTAATGAAGCTAATTTGATTATTAAAAACCGTATGACGTCTATGAGTAGCGTCGTCCCGAAGCATAATTTTGATGTGCGAGTTAAGAATAGAAAGCTATATCTGCGCTCGTGGATCGCGTGGGCTCGACCGGGGGAGGGCGGTTGGAGGCGGCTGGGCACAGAGTGTCCCGCGCGCGCGATCGCTGCGCCATCTGGGGCTGGAGCGCTGCCCGCCCGCGCCCGCGCCCGCGCCTGCACCTGCTCTGCACACGCCATTGCACCCCCTCCCCCAACCCAAACCCCAACCCCACCCCTCGGCCACGCACTGCAGCCCACGGCCGTGCAAATCCATTTCGATCTACCCACGGGAGAAGGGGAATGGCTGCTACTCGATCAACCCCTGTCAACAGTGTCACTATCTGTTCCATTACGCTTATACGCATTACATATAATTAATACTTCTGTTGTAATTATATTCACTGTCTGTCTGCACATGACCCGACAGCCCGCGTACGGGCCATGGCCTACCAGCAGCATCCCGGCCTCGCCGCCATGGGTTAATGTGGTACATGTGGTTAGCACGAAGACATCCCCACTTCGTATTCTGGTCTTCTCAACCTCAGAAGTGAGTTTTCTCAACGTCGCACAGCAACACACACTGGATCATTGCGAGGAAAGCGCACATTATAATCTTGCTCGACCGGGAATTGAACCCGGGGTCGCGTCATGGAAAACGAATCCGCTGATCAATGAGCTACACCTCTAGGGAAATTATGTTAAATACTACTGACAAAAGTGATACCCTTCTTTATTCGCTTTGTAGACTTTAATCAGCTCCCGCAGATGATGCCAGTTACAGTGTTTATAATAGGCCAGATTCAGGTTATTAGTGGGACTTTATTGTTATTGCCATGTTCACATTAAGACTTTGAGAACCGTATGTTTCATTTTGGTTCACACCCTGTTCGTGTATATGGAAATGATACCACTTACAAACATCATCACTGCTTTCAAATTTAGTAATAGTTTTTAAATTAGTAAGTTTTTATTTCCGATTAGAATGTGAAAACACAAAGCAGATGTCAGGATCCCAGACAACCAACGAAAGCGATTAAGAGTTCATTTGAAAGTTTGGCGATGTAATCTTTAAATTGCGTCTCCGCCAGCCCCAACCTACTGGGGAGTGGGGACTGAATGAAATCTAGTGGCCTGCAGCAGCAAAAATACTGCTGGACAAACCACACGAAATGGTTTTCCAGAATGTAGCTTGCACATTGCTCAAGAACAACAAATAAAATACTCTCGTGTGTTTCGGGAACAAATTATTTCACAAAAAAATACTTTTCAAATAGTGCAATAACATATTGTAGTAAAAACAGATATATAGCAGAACAGTTTTTTTTACACACAGTGAACATAGAAAAAGTTGCTGTTCCAATACGCAACACATAATACCCAATATTCAATAATGAGCGACCTCATCCTTGGAGACGTACTGTCGCATGTTGATAGCTGTGCCGTAAGCAGTGACGTTCTCAGAATTAGAATTCAGTTGGTACGTGTAGATGAGAATAGACAGAATTACACAGTCAAATATTTCCATTTTGAATCAAAATTGAAACTATTTAATTGTTTCAATATTTCTCTAGTTCTTGAGAATATAACGAAAACTATAGATACCTCTCAAAAGGTCGCATGCTTCATAGATGCCCGTCTATTCTTGCATATATTCGAAATTAGCAACATACTCTTAGATATTCAATTTATAATATTGCTTATGTTGTTTTATCTTTACAGAATATCCACCTTGGCCATCTACTTTATCTATAGTTTTAATGAAAAAAAAAAGGCAAACCGTTTGGAAGAATTTTAAAACCAAAATCGTTTTGTTATCCAAAACCAACATGTGAATATTTTCTTATCTGCCACCTGAGTGTCGCTTGAAAGCGTTTGAGGCGTTCTGTGGGGGGAGAGGGAAGAGCTCCTGGCGCGAGTCTCTCCGGTGCCGCGTGGGAAGCCCCTGCGAGAGCGAGCGCGTGCGCGCGCCGCATCAAAAGCGCTGCTCCTCAAAGGTATACGCGGCACGTCGCCGGTCCCCGGCCGGGCGGCGGCGGCGCGGCGGCGACGGGGGCGGGGCGGGGGCGGGGCGGGGGCGGCGCGCTTGAAGGCGAGCCCATCGATAGGCGGCGCAGGCGGCGCGGCTTCCTCCCAGCACCATCTCCACCTCACCATCTTATTCTCCCCTCCTCGCCCTCTTCACCTCCACCCCTCCCCTTTCCCTCTTTCAATTCCAAGACCTCCTCCTCCTCCATAAGAAACACCGTCTCCTCCACCCCTCTCCCCCTCCTCCCCCTCTTCCTTCTCTGTACCTCAACCACCTCCTCGTACAAATCAAACATCCCGTCCTCCACCCCTCCACACTCTCCTCCCCCTGTTCCACATCAACCATTTCCCCTCCACTGTGAACCCCTCCTCCACTCCCCACCCCATTTTATCTACCCCTCAACCACCTCCTCCACACACAGCCACTCCCCTCCCCCACTCCCCTCCACCTCTTCCACTTCAACCATATCCTCCACCTCAACCTTCTACTCCTCCTCCTCCTCCTCCTCCTCCTCCACCACAAACACCTCATCCCCCAGTCCTCCTACGACCGGCTAAGGTGGCTCAGGGCATCAGCTGTTGCCAGTGTTGTCACTGACGGGGAGTCAAGTCCGGAAGCTGTTTATCCAAAGTAACTAAAAAGTTATATCAAATTCAGCCACTGCCTGGAGGAGAATTTTAGCGGCCAGCTTTTCTGATCGGTATTTTCCTGTAATTTCTCCGACCAATATCAAGGCAATGGCAGAGGAGTGTTCTAAAAACACGGGTCCCAGACCTTGCATGCTCTTTCATTCATCTCCCTTTGTACACACACACTTACACTTACATGCACTCCACTACTAAACATGACGAGAGATCAGGCGGTAGCTTAGAGCTTGTCCCGGCTGGGGGCGGTGCCACGCTGGAGGGAGATACCTGGAGGGGAATCCTCCGCAGGCGGACGCACACGTAGAAATACTGTAGGGAATACTCCCGGAATGCACTACTCTTAAGAGACTAATGACCATAAAATTTGACGCCCCCTAAAATAACTAATTAATCAAATCCGTTCTCCACCATCCGCCGTTGCTTCATCTGCCTCAACCACTTCTACAACGAAAATAGAATTACAAAGGTTTAGCACCAATATCGTACGTTAAAGTCAAGCACCAGGTAATTATTTGTTTGAAACGTTGGGAGCGTTTTGCACGTTTTCCTTCTAAGGCTGTGATAATAGAAGTAGTTCGGACCTGTGACGATAATGTGTGCTACTAATACTAAATTCACGTGACAACATGTCCTGTTTCACATTTAAACGACTGACCACAAACACTGTGTGGTATCGAGAGATTGTAGTGTTACCAGCACACTCTATCGCCACGCTTTGGAACTACGTTCATTATAGTGGCCCCGAAACATTCAATGCGTTATACACGAATGAGGATCCGATAATTCCAGAACAAGCTTAGGATGTGCACATGCACAGAGGCTCACATATATGTGAAAAACTTATACAATACTACATTGCTTCACACTGTGCAAAAATTATCTATTAACCCCTTTTGTTTCCTTTTATCTGCTGCTTCATCAGGAAGAAGTTCTTTAATGCAGATGCCTCGCATATTAAATAATCGTCTTCTATACAAAATAACCACCGGGAGCGGTAGCTCAGTGCATCAACTAATGTCACTGCAGCGCCTCTGACCGGGAGGTCCTAGGTTCCAGTCCCGACGGTGACAGGATTTTCGACACTAGCTCTTCAGCTAGGTCGAATTCAGTCGCTGTCTGGAGGAGAATTCTAGCGGCCGGCTGCTCTGATCGGTAGTTTTCCGTGGTTTCACCGATCAACACAGGCGAATGCCGGAGCAGTACCCTATCAAACGGGCCACGGACCGCGCGCGATCTATCCTTCACATTCCTTGTCCTATCCTCTCCCATTACACATACTCTTACACTGAGATGCACTACACTACCACATATCCCGGGAGACCGGTCGGGAGCTGAGAGCTTGTCCCGGCTGGGGCGGTGCCCCACTGGGAGAGTCCTGGTTGGGGAAACCCCGCAAGCCAAAGTCGGTGCCGGATCTCACAAATAAGCGGGGGAAGATTGCTGCCACCTCCAGATGAAAAAACATGCACTACACTGACGGGACTAATGACCAGTGCTATTGACACGCCCGGAAACATGAATAAATCAATCAATCAATCAACAAAATAACCCTGTTGTAAAATTAACTTTTTATACAACTTTCCCCCATTGCACCACGATGTAGCACTACAACCATCCTCCTGAAATTGACATTCCATGTTGAACCTTACTCCTGAATTTCGTTAATATTTCGAAATATTAAAGCAAGAAATTGATTCTTATATTGATTAATAAACAAAGTATCGAATGTTTGATAAAATCTATGAAGGCGAAAATGAGCAGGGGAAACGGATTATTAAAGTTTTTTAGTAACGATGACCAGGAATTAAACTGAATTTGACAAAATTTGATAAAATTATTGAAAAGCATAATACAATTTTTGTGTTGTCTGACTGACAACACATGAACACTTGACACACATGCTGTCTGACAAGTTTTGGATATAGGGCCGTGATTGCAATGTGGAAGCGTTCACTGTAGTTACATATAGCACATGCAATACATGACATTAGTGTATTGTCACTAATTTAATAGTCTACTTTCAACACAACCATATACACTTAAAAGTAATTATACAAAAAATATTGTTAGAGCGTTATTGTCATCAACTTCTCTCCCTTCGTTCATTTTCCTCAGAGTTGTGAGAATCGCCCCTCCCCGGTTAAGTCCCGAGTGAGACCGTTCACCTGAAGAGTTTGAAATCCACTTCTACAAAAGTGTTAATTTTTCCTCGTCAGCAATACAATTGACCCATTTCTTGCTGCATTTATCATTTTCACACGAAACGTTCAAATCAAGGAATCCAAATCAAGAAAATTGGGAAAAGCCTTTCCCGAAAGCACCCTTAATATTTATTCAAACAAAGCGATTGTCGTCATCGTTCCATTCATCAACTAAAGCGCACGAATGAACATTTCTTACATGAAGCCTCAAAAATATTTTCGAACTTTTCTCAGAAATGGCTCCAAATTCTTTGATTAAACTTTATCCTAAGATAGCGTAAAGTACGCTCAAGAGAAATGTGAAGGTCTCATATTCGTTGAAATCCCTGATTTTTCGAAAATTACAAAAGTGCAATTACTTTTGTGCATCTTGCTACAAGTACAATATTGAAGATACATCTTTCTTCCTTAATGAAATCTGTTCTTTAAAACCAGATCTTCAAATAAGGACACGTTCAATTTTTCGAAAATATGAGTAGTTTTCGTGTAATTTAGCGTGAAAGATAATTTCACTTTTTAAGCATTTTTTTCTCTAAAAACACTCCAAATTTTTCCTTCAAATATTTTCCACGGAGCGATGAAAGGACGCTGAAAAATGACGCGGGACTAATTTTCGTTGAACTCTCTGAATTTTCGAAAATTTACTTATCAGATTTATGCGAGAAAGTATGTGCTGTTGTAGCATCACTAGTTTAGAAATATCGCCACGAACGTCAAAATTACTGTTAAAAATGTCCTTATTCATAAAAAATCACAAGTTTTGTATATAGGATAAATGTGTCGAAAGCGAGAGAAAAAACGAGACAAATAGGTTATGTACATAAGCTTGTTATTCCTCTATAGGCAAAGCCCTGCTCGGTTCATTTAATTGGGGAACCAGCAATATGTTGTCACTTCGTCACGAAAGACGCTACCCTGGTACACATAGAGGAGGTCTAAATCTTCTTGATCAACTGAAAATCACAGTTTTGCTCAGGTTAGTGCTAGTCCCATCGTTCGCCCTACTCATCAAACCGTCGAAGCGTCCCCCTCCCCACCTCCTTCTGGCGGTTCGAACGTTCCCGTGTGAAGAAAACTGCCAATTCTCACCTTGGCCCCTGCAGAGGCCGAGGCGTGTTCCGAGCCCGTGTATCTCAGAGTAAACTGCAGAGTCCTTCGCTCTGCGCCTCCCCCACTCCCTCCCTCTTAATCCCCGGCGCGGCCGCTGAATTGTCTCCCTCGCCCAATCTGCTCCTCCATTCGGGCGGCGTGGAGCGTCGCGACGCCTCGCCACGCCCCCCTCCGCCCCCGCCGTCGCGCGCGCGCGTGCCTCGACTGGCGAGGGGCCGCGGCCGGACGCATCCTTCACCGCGCGGGCGACGCGACGCGACGCGACGCGACGGGGCCCCCGGGGGGCGAAGCGGCCGCTCTCTCCTGCCGCCACTCGCGCGCCGTGGGCGGATTGTCACTGCACTGGAGCTCGGCGCTCACTGCGCTCACGCGTCACGGTGCCCATTGGCAATTTTTCCTTGAGGGGGGAAAGTGAAAACTTCAGGGCAGAAACAGTATACATCTATCCTACCAGAGCTCTTTCATTTTTTTTTTCAATTTATTTCATTTCCTTTGGATTTTGATTCCTTTATTTGAATATTTCAATCAGTAGAAATAATTGAGGCAGAGAGAAGTGAGAGGAAAGGGGAGGAAGGAGTATGAAGATGGGAAGGTAAGGAGAGGAGAGAAGAGAGGGCAGAGGAGAAAAGAGTAGAGAGAAAAGAGAAGAGGGGAGAGACAGCAGAGAAGAGGGGAGAGTGGACAGAGAAGATGAGAGAATTAGCAGAGAAGAGGAGAAAGGAAAGACGAGAGGAGGGGAGGGAGGAAAGAAAAGAAAAGCGGCGAGGAGAGATGAAAGAGAGGCGGAAAGGAGAGAGGGAAGAGAAGAAGAGGGGAGAGAAGGAGGAAAGAAGAGAGAAAGGGCAGAAAAGGGGAGGAAAGAGGGGCAGGGAAGAAGTAATGGGGAAGAGGAGAGAGGGAGTAGGAAAGAGGGATCGGGGGAGGGAGAGAGGATAGAGAGGGGGAGCGAGCAAAGAAGAAATGAGTGGCGGAGAGAGGCGTAATTTCTTAAATAATTGAAAATGTCTAATTAATATTATATATATATATATATATATATATATATATATATATATATATATAGAGCATATTGCGGGTTAATCAGTTAAAATTACTAGTGAAAGTATTAAAAGAATGTCTGGCCTACGCATTTAACGAAATGTCTGGAAGTCCCCACCAGTGACACGGGTTCTTGCCGTCATTAGTGAGTGTTGGATTTTCAAACATGTGAATGGGTTTCTTCAGTAGATTTTTCTCATTTTTTCCCTTTCGTCTTGTGTGAACCGTTCGGTGCTTAATTAAAGCTCAGGAAACGGGCACAGAGGTGCGGATTGTGGCCCACAACCCATTCACAGTTGGTCGCCATTCCTCTTTCACTGTTGCGTAGGTTGAAGGTGCGGGAACTTGGAAACCATTCACTGGTCCGTTGTGAAAAATAAAGAAGCACTTACGTTAACATGTATTTTCGGTAGATAAATATTTGTTTCCTCGTGGAAGTTTCAACAGCTGAACTGACAGCAATAAATATAGCAACCTTCTGTACAGGTGCTCGTTGTGTACTCTTAGTCGGAAAATATTTTGCAGGAGAGAGTTTCAAGGTCTAGAATTTACAAAGAAAATATTTTAAATTTAATAAATACACAAAGAGAAGTTTCCGATTTGTACGCGAAACACGTAACCTAAGAACTGTACGAATAATGATTGACATTTCTTGTATAGTTTGTTAAAAGAGTGCTTTAAGCTAGGATATAAAACTATAAACAACATAGTTTGAAAATAACCACTATTCTGAGCGTTTTACGACCACCATTTAAACATCAGGGACACAAGAATTTACCGCGTACGCACCCTCTGATTTCATCACAAAAAAAATCTATTCTACATGCAAATAGCTAGTACATAGAACTCATGACCCCCATTGTCTCATTTTAAAACAAAGTAGTCCTAATTAACCCGTCTCATTGGTCTCTACCTTATTATTAGGAAAAGTAGCAGCTGGGTGAAATCCCATGTTAAAATATTTTATCAGAACATCCTTCATGCACCATGCACAATCAAACTAGTGGTGCTACAACAGCACGTTCTTTCTCGCCCGTATTTTTACGCAAAATTACGCGAAAAGTACCCGAATTTTCTAAAAATTGTACATGACATTATTTCAAAATCTATCTTTTAGAAACAGATTTCATTAAGGGAAAAATCTGTATCTCCAATATTTTAGTTGTAGAAAAACTCCGAAAAAATTGTGAACTTTTGCAGTTTTCGAAACAATTCGGGTTTTAACGAACATGAGACTTACAGCATTTTCTTAAAAGTCCTTCACACTAAACAATAACAAAATTTAATCAAAAACGATGGAGCTTTTTTTTAATTGGAAAATGTCCCATGGGCGTCATATAAAGTACTTCCCAAATTTAAGTATCGGTTTCAAATCAAAGGCCATTCATCAGCCAGATAGATCAAGGAATATCAATTTTGAAGAAAATTGGCTCAGCGGTTTAGACGCTAGCGTTTTTCACAAGCGGATTGACGGACTGACGGACACACAGACGTTTTGCCGTCATTCGATTTTTCGGTATCAAGGAAGCACAAAACTTGAATTCTGGCCACATCACGTGTTAGAGGATTTTCCCCCTAAATTTAGCAACTGGATTTATCCACTTTTTCATTACCATGGCTCTGTAATAAGAGATTTTCTGCCGAAAATTCCCCTTTTCTCGGGCAGCATTACATAATTTTCTCTCTACTCTGTAGCGAGAAATTAAAATGTACTTTTGAATGCAATCTATTCTAACGTTGCTGAGTCGATCTGATCAAGCAGGAGACCTTTCCGAGTGACGAAAGAGCGGGAGCACGTGGGATGGAGGCTAGTGAGTTCATGCACCAAAATGCATATGTGAGCACGGTCTGGAGGCCTGTTTCTGCGGAGACACCGCTGATGCTCCGTCAGTGGGGCCATAGGCGCTGTGTAACGTAGCGGGTTACCGATGTCAGTTGTCTCCATGTATCAACAGCGTATCATGAGAAAATACCGCCGGTGATCGTTGACAGTTGGCTTTTCCTAGCCACGGGGATATTATGATAGAAGGCCTCAAATAAACGAACAGAATGCTTTGCGAGATCGAGGAGATAAGTTGTAAAGATTCTTAGATCCACGGGAATGTAGGATTATGCAAATACATGCATGTTGTGCTAAGAATATTAACAGTAATAACTTCTAAATGGTTAAGAAGTTGTAATTTGCGAACCGTAATACAGAAGTCTTGAAATTTTTTTGTCATTGAGAGACCATTATTAAGACCATTATTTCTCAAAAAAGAAGCGATCGATGGGAAGTCGGTGATGATGTATCTGTAATGTTATGAAGACTAAGACGTAACAGCTGGCGCTCGGTCAGAAAGGAGGCACTGAGGTAATGAACCCTTTGGGTCTTGCAGGGCAATTGCGTTGAGGTTCTGGGCCTCTGAGAGGCTGACGTCTTGGATCTTCGATTTGTTCGCGCTAAGACATGGGGTGCTAGGGATGTGGCGTTTCAGTGATGTAGCACTAAAGGAGCGCGGATGCTGACGAACTGAGTTGTCCGTGTGTCGAGACTTCGCTGTCAGACGCAGGGCTGCTGGGGAAGATTGGCGTTGGAGCCACTGGGTGTGACTGTGGCGCTGATGAGCTGAAGCGCCGAGAAGGCGCTTTGGTGCAAAGGTCTTAGGACGCTTACATATATATATATATATATATATATATATATATATATATATATATATATATATATATATATATTAGTAAACTGGAATGCTTGCGTTACTGAGCAGGCGCTGAGGTGTTGGCGCAGTGCATTTTCAGTACTCGTTAGCTGGCCCCCTCGATTTGCATCTTTCGCTTCAGTGTACAGACTCCCGCCCTCTTGGTCCCGGCTTCTACAAAATGGGGAGACCCCGACTAAAGTAATGTCAGACTCGAATCCATTTCCTGTCAAATCCTGGTGAAACGGAATGAAAGGTCAGACTTGAAATGGTGTCGGGAATCATGGGTTTTCTGATTTAAACTATTTGATCTAGTGCCCGATTACACGAGCTTATGAAAGTGTGATAGACTAAAGAAGCAGGATTGATCTGCTTTTGGCAACCATTGCTATAGCTACTGACGGGTAACCTAAATCTTCTGGATTTCGGAATTTAGCTGACGGAACGTGACTTCAGTCTGACATTCAAACATAATTTCTATAACAAGTGTATCACAAATTATGTACATTCCATGCATAACATCAGGGCTTTTATACTGTTACGATTCTAGGAGGTGAATTAAAACTCGAGTATTATTTAACGAATACGTTTATTTTGTTTCTTAACACAATCACTGAAAACACGTGATTTATGTTACAGATAGTCTTCACTTGATTATTCTTTACACGTCACACTTCTCTTGATTATTTATTTACAATACACTTCTCTGGATTATTTATTTACACTGTTCACTTCTCTTACACTGTCGCACAGTCCTAAGCACTGACCACAGTTCGATGCACTGGCCACAGTCCACTGCACTGACCACAGTTCGATGCACTGAACACAGTCCATTGCACTGACCACAGTCCATTGCACTGATCACAGTCCACTGCACTGTCCACAGTCCACTGCACTGTCCACAGTTCACGGCGCCGGCCATGGCTCACGTCACTCAGAACAATCACTGCACTGCTATTCACCGCGATGCACGCACTTCACAGCTCAGCTTCCACTTCAGACTTAAGACTGACTCGCGGTCGCCGACCGCCGCGAATTTATACTCGACGGGCGCCGTCGAGAATTTTCTGGACTTTGTAATTAGCGCCATAACACTCTGGGACTAGCTAGTTCGAGGGCTGCTGGCCGATGACGCAATCCACGCATACAGGTAGTTTGTGGTGGCCGCCGGCAGATGACGCAATCCGCGCATACAGGTAGTTCGTGGTGGTGCCGACAGTTGACGCATTTTTCGTTACAATACGTATGTGGTGAAATTGAAGCTAATGAATAAAAATTCGATTCGAGATTGCAATTTTTACTGTCGTATACGTCCAAGTTAGAAAAAGGACACGAGGCCCACGTCGCTGTCTACAGAAGCGAAGCAGGAATAGGCCTTCAGCCAGGAATCTGGGCGTAACTAAAACAAAAATGGAAAACAAAATAATCAACAATGGAAAACAAATAAAACGCATTCACGACTAGGCACAAAATATATGAAAAAAAATCATCTAAATCTGTTGCAGCTGTTACTTCGCTTCCTCTCCAAAATTTAATTGTCTTCGTGAGTGGACATGACGAAAAGAACAATTTATACAAGAGAAATAAACATGATTTTCATTCCCCGCTTTCCTTGTAATTCATTGCCTCTGAAGTCGCGTAAAGTAGTTCCGAAAAAAAATCGTCAAGAATACGAATCTGTTCGTAATTATGTCCTCTAATATTCGGCTGATATTCTGCGGTAAAAAGTAAAGCATCTTTTCAAGAATTATTATTTTATTCTCATTTCACTATCTACTGATTCGTAGGTATTAGACATATTTCCCTTACCTTTACCCCCCTCAACCATTATGTTCAAAGTAAAATTAAATTTTGTCTTAATGTTATTTTTTTAGTTCTGCTCGTTTGCTTTTGATCCATATCCATTTCCCTTCCTTCGTAATATGTACTTTTCCTGAGATTATTTTCACTGTCTTATTATATTGTCCCCCGTTTACGCATGTTGGGTCTGTACCTTTTATTTCTTATCTCGTATTTTACCTCATACCCTCATTTTTATTACTTTTCTCCCTAGTTTTTACCTCAAAATTCTTTAATTTGAGAAGAAGGCAAAATATGAATAATAGATGTAGAAGGAAGCGTGTGTTTATCAAGGAAAGTGATTTACTGTGATGTTTTCTTATTTGATAAGACGACACTTAACACACAGGGTTTAAGACGCCTGTGACACGTCCATTCTGTTGGAGGTACAAAGAAACACAAAATGACCGGAAGCATTTGAAATGTACACACGGCAAAGAATGAAGGAACTAATTTGGAAAAAGTTGGCAAAGAAAATGAAATATTAAGAACACAGGCGTAGCTACGTTCTCGGGGGCCCCGGTGCAAAATGTGCAAATGGAGCCCCTCACTGCCAATGTCATCTTCATTGGAGGTTGGCGGGAGTTCTCATTCAGAACCCTTGACTTTGAGGACACCGGTGCCGCGTACCGGTTGCACCAGCCCAATTACGCCTCTGATTTAGAAGAATAGGGGAGGAAAGCTGTCATTGGACATGATAGACGAGGGACAGGTACGAAAGGACATATTTTGAGAGTGAAGTATGCGATTATAAGATCTTTAGAGAAGGATACATTGCTGGGACAAAAAGAAGATAATTTAATTGATTGATTAATGATCTCTTGATTGATTAATGGTCTCTTCAACGGCTAAAGACATTAGTCCCGTAAGTGTAGTTCATGTTATACCACGGGAGGTGGCATTCATTTTCCCTAACTGGAAGTCGAGATCCGGCGCCGGCCTACACGTCGGCTATGAGGGGCTCCTCAACCAGGTATCTCCCACCAGCGGGCCACCACCCCAGCCAGGAAAATATCTAAGCACACAACTGGTCTTCCGGCATGTGTAAGTATGTGTAAGTGTGCGTAAAGGATGAGGATAAGACTAGGAAGGGGAAGGGAAGATCGCGCGGTCCGTGGCCCGTTAGTTAGGGGACTGCTCTGGCATACGTCCAGTGTTTCGGTGTTGATTGGAGAAACCACAAAACTACCGATCCGAGCAGCTAATCCCTCGAATTCTCCTCCAGACAGGGCGCTGAATTCGACCTAGCTATGTAGCTTGTGTCGAAAATCATGCCCCTGTCAGGACTCGAACTCTACGACCTCCCTGACAGAGGCAGTGCGTGACATCAAATGATGTCCTCAGCCACCTAATCCGGTAAGAGAATCTAATATTGGACGAGATAAAAGAAAGGAGAGCAACATCGCTTGCGATGAGCGTAAAGGACATGTCCCACGATGAGGGAACCGATGATTGTGAGATGACAACGAAACCGGCTAGGTGCCAGACATTTGTTTCATATGATAAACATCAGTGAGCTGTAGCGCCTCCAAGATTGGAGATCGTAGATCAACTGCTTTGGTAGGTTTCCGTGGTTTCCCAGTTCATTTTAAGCCTAATAGAAACTCAGCATCCTGTAGGCTATGAATCGCGCGCTACCTTCTCTGCTCATTTCCTTCTCCTTCCTTTCTCTCCATCTCCCCTAATAAACTCTGGGATCTCAAGCCCCGTGTTTTTCCCCTTCGTTACCGCTGCACATGGCGGCGAGGAAGACGTAACGTTCAATAAGGCTTATAAATCATTAGCATATGTGCAGGTTGTCTCGGAATAATGTTACAAGTTTCAGAGGGAGATGTAGAGATATCAATATGATAACTTTTTGCAAATGAACATGTAAAAGGGAATTTCTAAAATGAAATGACACAATTAGCATTTGCCCCTGTTGTCGGACAACTTCTCATACACCGGTGTATTGCGGATCATGTCCTGCAACAGTTTGAAAGTGTTCATTTTCCTGCCAAACACCACAGCACGAGAACAATTCGGGGCAAATGTAACACGTGTATCGTCATATGGCACTTCCCAAAACATTTTGTTCGACAATATGGTCATATTCGACCCTCTATAAGTTCTAAAAGTTTCTCTCATTAAATTTGAGATATGCTACAGAGTGTGGAAGAAAAAAAAAAGGAGTGGATAATATAGAAGGAAGAAGGCATGAGGCTGCTCAAAAGGCGACTCTATTGTAGTCCCTCGTTTTCTCTCTATATTTTTCGTTTCCTCCTCCCCCACCATACCCAACTTGTTGCCCCCTCTACCGCAGCTTTCACTTCGGCCGCTTCTCGGCGGCGCGGTGTTGGAACATTTCTGAAACGCAGTTACACAATTGGCTTTTGCCCCTGATTGTCAGCCAACTTCTCTCACACTGGTGTTTTGCGGGTCACGTTCGGCCGCAGTCTAACAGTGTTCATTTCCCTGCCGAACACTGCAGCACGATGAGTTTCATAGAGTTCCTCGTATCCTCTCTGTATTTCCTCCGCGCGCCGCTTGTTGCCCTCTCCGCCGCCTGTCGAGGCGCGGCGCGCCGTGTCGTCTGCTGCTGCTGCTGGTGCGCCGCTGATTGTCAGCCAACTTCTCTCACACTGGTGTTTTGCGGGTCACGTTCGGCCGCAGTCTAACAGTGTTCATTTCCCTGCCGAACACTGCAGCACGATGAGTTTCATAGAGTTCCTCGTATCCTCTCTGTATTTCCTCCGCGCGCCGCTTGTTGCCCTCTCCGCAGCCAACTTCTCTCACACTGGTGTTTTGCGGGTCACGTTCGGCCGCAGTCTAACAGTGTTCATTTCCCTGCCGAACACTGCAGCACGATGAGTTTCATAGAGTTCCTCGTATCCTCTCTGTATTTCCTCCGCGCGCCGCTTGTTGCCCTCTCCGCCGCCTGTCGAGGCGCGGCGCGCCGTGTCGTCTGCTGCTGCTGCTGGTGCGCCGCGCCGCGCCGCGTGCGGAATGAATCGCCGTGGCCGCCATTCACTGGCTATTTCGGCTCCTTCGTGGCCTGGGCGGCGGCGATGGCGGGCACCTGCGCGCGCTGGCACGCCTCGCCACCTCCTCCCCCTCCCCTCCGCCCGCCCCTCCCCCGCGCGGCGACAGCGACGCAGCTGCGACGCGCGCGCGTGCCCCGCCCCGCGCCGCCGACGCCGCCCCAGCGTCAGCAGCTGCGCCCGACCGCCCATCTGGCCAGCGCCAGCCGCCGCCCCGCCCCGCTCCGCCCGCACACCGGTCGCTGCAACCGGACCCAAACCCGCGATTTAGCAAAACGCAAATTTTTTATTTTATTACTTTTTTTAAATTGAACCTGCTGCTTTAACTCGCCGGCACCATCATTTCCTCTGCAGCGACGTTGACCTGAAGATCCTGGGGCCGGAGACCCGTCGTTGGCAAATTTCTGACAGCTAGGTCCAATTCTGCCGCTTGAGGAAAAATCTAGCGACTGGTTGCTCTGATCGGTATTTTCCCCTGGTTTCTCCGTCAATGTACGCTAGTTCATCAGCTAAATTATTATCATGCTAGCTTTCTCGCCTTACATTACGCTCTTCCAGCAAAAGTGTTTTGTCTAAGCTCACTCCTATGATTGACTGATTCGTTCCCGGTACGTAAACTGCTCAATGGTCATTGGTCCTGCCCGGCGTCGATGCCGCCCAAATGTTGGCCAGCGCTTGCCTCGCCAGCGCACCCGTCGGTGCAACCTGACCCAAACGTGCGTTTTAAAAATCCGCAGGTTTAAAAAAAAATTGAAATTTAGCTAAGCGGCAAAACCATTTTCTCTGCAGCGTCGTTGACCTGTAGATGCTAGGATTGGAGTGCTGCTACCGGATCGAAACGCGCGATTAGTAAAACGCGTTTTTTTTTAATTTTAACCGGCTGCCATTGTACAACGACAACACCATTTTATCTGCAGCGAAGTTGACCTGGGGATCCTAGAATGGGAATCCAGACGGTGGCGCTTCCTGTCATGAATTGAGTTGGAGAAACACGGTAAAACAACCGATTGAGAGCTATTCTCAAAGATGATCCTGTGGATCGGTAAACTTTACTCATCAGCCTTGAATGTAATATTATTACTTAGCTGGTAGCACAATGTACTCTTGCCTCTCAGTTAAATATTTAGGTTTATATATAGATAAAAGATTGACATGGAAAAACCATATTCAAAACATCTCCAATTCGACTTATCACAAAATTTTTAAATTATACTAGTGAGAACCCGTCAAAATTTGACGGTGAGATCTGAGATAAATGTAAAATACTGTGCCCAGACTAATGTTCACAATATGTTGCGTTGTGTAGATCTTCAAGGTATAACGAAGCTATTTTGTGATGTGGAGTTTCCGAAATTTTGAACACGTATAGCCCATGACCAGGTGACAATGCAATATCGGCACCAAATGACACAAAAGAAATAGCACTATTATATTAACGAATATTATTTCTAAAGTTTTTTGATGTGTCATCATCTATAAATGACTTTGATTTCTTCTGGCATATTGCTCGAAGGTAAACTTATTTTCATATTTAAGCAACACAGAGTAAACTCGTTTGCAGAATTTCTCTCACATGGGAAGTGCAAAGCAGAACAAAACTGACATTTCATAGACAACGACCCAACAGAGAACGCCATGACCTCACTAACACGACTTCTACGCTGACTTTCCCTTTCCCTGCGTCCACTTAATGTACGTTTGCGTCTTTTGGGGCGCGTGGGCAACGATCGACATAACCTGTATACAACTTCACTACTTAAGTACAACCGAGCAAAACCCATTGTCCGAATGTTCTCTACAAAATACAAAAGCAAATGCATGCCAACTATAAACGCCATAATGCAATTATTACACTGAAACAAAACCTTGACGAATTGTAAACAAATCTCAACAATCAAAACACAACATCAAGCAGCGCTACCATGAAACAGCTTTGGTATAAAACAATTGAGTATTGATAAGCGTACTATTAAAGAATGATTTAATTAATTAATTTACACCGTAAATGTTGGTGAATCAACACTAACAGTATCTGATAACACATCTAGAGATCACGTTCTTTCATTTAAAGGAAAAAATACTACAATAGGTTCAGTAGAAGCTCTAAACGAAGCCATGGCAGAATACCTTATTTTTTTAAATATATAGATATCTTTTATTAAATCATCACTCTAAATTACTGTTGACTGCGGCATGTTATATATATATATATATATATATATATATATATATATATATATATATATATATATATATATATATATATCGCCCTTCCCTAACATATGCATGACCCGTTTGCAGTGCTTTTACAACACACATAAATAAAATACAAACAATACAAAACAAATTTGTACGAAAATTACTAAAAGCTGAATGGTTTATTTCGAACAAATACACCGAGAACTTCAAATAGACAAAATTAAAAACTATTCCAATCTTCAAACCGATAATTTTTTTAAACATTTTACCTTCTGCTCCCGCTACTCAACACTACGAACTAGGTTTAAAATATAATTCTTCCTGCATTAAATCCCGTTTTCCACCCCCTTGAATTCAAACAGTAACACACACATACACATATTCCAAATCTTTTCAAATAAATATATCTTCTTTTTCAACATATTACTTAATTTAAAAAAATTAATGTATTGAAAATCATAATTATTCAACTATAGGTAAAAAAAATTGGGGAAAAAACAGAATTGAAAAAAGACAACAAGGAAGACCAAGAAGATGGGCCGATGAGATAAAGGAAGTTGCAGGTAATCTGTGGTCGAGGACAGCGCGAAACCGTGAAGAATGGAAGTGTCTTGAACGTGTATATAGAAATGCTAGTGCTTCAAAACGGAACAGCTAGAGTAAATTCGATGTGGAACATATTAACAAGTGGTAGAAATGAGAATAACAGCAAAAGAGTAACGTTCTATAAGTCAATGACAGAAGTGAATGTGAAAAGAGACAGATATAGCAGCGGACAGTGTTAGGCGGAGAAAATAAAGACAAAGATCAAGTAGTACAGTGTAATTAGTTAGTTGTATAGGTTTCCAGATTAGTTCCATTATCAGTACCATAGTTGCGCAAGAGTGAGTAGAGTGCAGTGTAACAGTGGTCTAGAGACAAAAGAGTAACACTGAGAACTAGTTAAAAGTCAGTATCAATAGTATGTATGAAAGTAATGTGCCTAGTGTAAATAATCGTAGGAAAATAATTGTAAACCCACAAACGTTGCTCAGTTGCGGGAATATTACTAAGAGCAATCCTGCATAATGAGAGGCCGTTGCCTACCCAGGGATTCTCAAGCTTTATTTATTTATTTAATTAATTAATTTACTTACTATTTATTTTTTATTTATGTATTTCTTATTTATTTCTTATTTATTTATTAATTTATGTAAAAAATGTCATACCTAATACGTAAATCGCTCGCATCTTGCCAAAAAATTATGTAATATCTCTTTCATTCAAAACCCTGAAATTTTTTGAAAATTGAATAGGTAGAAATAAAAATTTAAAAACAGAAAAAAGGTGAGCGTAATACTTTCCCCTTGGTAGAAATAAATAAAGATAGAAGGCGTATAAAAACAAAAGAGAACGCAGTTATTTAATTCCATGAGTAATTAACAATTAGTACCGACCTTATGAAATCTACAAGGAATGCTTAGATGTAGCAACTCTATAACCTTGATCTTTCAACCAGAAATTATCTGATACAAGTCGATAGCCTGGCTCCTCCCATGAATGCTTGGAAACGCCAACTCTATAGCAAGCTCCTTCAACAACTAGGTTAAGAACGGCAGCTCGTAGCCTTGCACTTCTCACGGGACGCTGTCTGATATGATGAACATGGTGAATTTGACACTGCTACAATTTCTTTCCAACAATCTCCACCACAATTGTGTTCCTGGTCGGGCCTGTATTAACAACGTTTCCTTGTTGCAGAATCATAGATCAGGTATACTGCATCTGTTTGTTTCTTTGTGGTACATACATGATTACTTTTCCTCTCTTATAAATGAGTGAGCAACGTCAAGTACTTCAGCTAGTTCACTAATAAATTCAGGCTGGATTTGAAGCTTTCAAACCTGCAACTGAAAAACTGTTGTAAATCTAGGAGGTTTTAGGCAAGACGATGGCGAGATTTTCGCCAGCTGAAAGGCTATCACGAATCATTGCCTGAATGAGAATTTGAGGCCTGTTGCACTGCTGTCTGACTTTCCTGTCTTTTTATATCATATTTCAGGCGTCTGTAGGAGCAGAACAAAGGGCCACGGACCACGCACAATCCTTCCTCACTTATAGCCAAGCATTGGAATGATCCCTTCTGATCTGATCCCTGGTCCTTCCTCAAATGACCTTCCCTCATGATCTAGAGTAGGTTTTCCCAAAAATTATTTTGTCGCAGACCATTTGTGAAAATTATTAATCTTTGACTCCTCTCAGTATTTTAGCTCGCCATCTTAAACCAAAAAATGTTATTTTACTAAAATTTAAATATTTCACTAGTTATCAAACATTATTAATAGGATCATTTTCAAACTTTGATATCCAAATTTGCCTCCACTAACAAAAGAAGCAAATAACCCACGAGCAGTATTCTTACTTTCTCATATATGGACGTATATGAGAAACATTCACGACATTAACGACATACAGTACATTAATTACGAAGTAATTAATCTACTGTAGAGAAAGTTGAGTTGCTGCGGAAAATCGATTTCGAAATTTTCGCCTGCCGCCCGTCTGTGAACAACAACTATTCGAATGAATTTTTCCAAAATAATATACCCCAATATCTCTCGCGTTAGTCGAAGTCCTGCGATTTTGAAAAGAATTCTTTAAAGTCTGAGGGTACTTCGTATGAATACCCTGGGATATTTTCAAAATTTTCTCAAAAAAGCTCCAATTTTTCAGTTTAAATTTCTTGAAAGAATAATGTAAAAAATACTTATAAAGATGATATAGGTCCGATGTTCCCTGTTGGCGCTAAATTTTCGAAAATCCGAAAGTTCCCAAACAAAATATAGAAGAAAGATTTTTTTCTTCAAGTGAAATTTTTTCTCCATAATTAGTTCTTTAATTAACGTAAAATACATTTTTTAAGTATTGGTTTTTGTATAAATTATTGCATTTGGGGATACATTAATTCAAATAATTTCTTATGAATTTTCTAGAAAACTCAATAGTTTTGTGTGAAAATGAGCCCAAAATAGCGCATATTCATAAACTCTCAAATGACAAGTTATTCAGAACGGCTCTAAATGTTTCAATGAAAATTTAAATATAGGATCCGGTTTTACTCTTTTGTATTACATTAAATTGTTTCATTTCTACTATTAGAGGGTCAAAAAATTGAAAGAATGTGAAAAAATGTCTGTCACCCAGAGATGGCTAGTGGGAAGAGGGTGGGGCAAAACCGAAAAGCGTGTCCAGACGTAAGGGAATAGGAAACTAACTTTACTAGAATGTCTCTACCTATTTGTAGGACCACTAGCATAGAGTAAAGACCTCTTTAGTCTATGCCACTAGTGTATTATTCGTTTGCGTTGTTCTCCATGATCTCGCGGTATTGTGCCCTCGTGAAACATAATATGCGAGAAAGGTCTAGGATTTTACAAAAAGTTTCTGAGATTTAAGAATTTTATTCACAAAAATCTGTAACGAGTAAGCACGTATGCTATTGGCAACATACCGGGTATGCAAAAACGTCCGTAAGTTTAGTTCACAAAATACTATTTATTACAAATTATTAATTTATATTTTGTCTTTAATGCTATTAGCAGTAATAATAAAAATAATTATATTCTCCCCTTGATATTTGATAAGTAAATATCAAGAAAGATATCACTTAATTAAAGTTTTAAAAAATAGAGTAAAGAATAAGCATTGTAACTAGCTAATTGGTACATCCCAAGAACTTGTCTCCAAAGCAGCGCCAAATTAATTTTTCTTTGTGACTATTTTCAGGATTTTCCTTTTTAAGAGGACGAACAGTTATATAACATATGCTCACAGGCGACTGACTAGAAATAAAATTTTAATCAAGACTTATCCATCCGTGTGAGAATTGAAATTAGGCGTGCGCGAGTGAAGATGGTCCGACAACGGTGGGCATTAATCTCTCGAATGGGAAAGAAAGTAAAGGCGGGGTAAAAATACAGGAGAGGCCGCGATACCCCTAGGAAGACGAGAAAGAGTACACCAAACAAAAGAGCGGAGCAGTGACCGCAAAATTGCTTGACACAGCTCCGCGCATGCGTATTGGCCAGCGTGATCCAACGAGGCTGCCAAGGTAAACAGCAATAAGCAGGTGCTGACAGCTAATTATGCAGTGCTGAGACGATGCGGTAAAAATTAAATTAAAACGAACTACTTCGTGGAATTTTCTCATTTGTGGAAGTTTGTAGCTCAGTTAATTAAGAAAATTGCTACTAATATACCGGGAGAGGTGGCTCAGGGCGTCAATCGATGTCACAGCAGACCCTCTGACCCAGAGGTTCTAGGTTCGAGAACCGATGGTGACAGGATTCTCGACGCTCGCTAGATAGCTAGGACGAGGCCAGTCGCTGTCTGGAGATTTTTAACGGCCGGCTGTTCTGATCGGTAGTTTCCTGTGCTTTCTCTGATCAACACCAGACGAATGCCGGAGCAGTACCCTAACAAACGGGCCACGAACCGCGTGCGATCTTTCCTTCCTCTTCCTTGACCTATCTTCTCCCCTAACACACACTTATACTTACATGCACTACTCTTACCACATGTGCCAGGAGTTACCACATTACCCCGGGAGTCAGGCCGGGAGCTTAGAGCTTAACCCGACTAGGGCGATGCCCCACTGGTGGGAAAACCCCGCAAGCCAAAGGGCAAGTCGGTGCCGGATCTCAAAAATAAGCGGGGGAAGATTGCCGCCACCGCCAGATGAAAGAAACATGCACTGCACTTACGGGACTAATGATCTAAGTTGAAGCGCACGAAAACAAGCCAATCAATCAATCAAAATGCTACTGATATTGTAGCAATTGAAATCACTAAAGGATGATTAGTGGCTGTTTTTCATATTTTGTCGCCAAGACAGATTCATTCATTCATGTGTGATTTGTGTATTTTGAAAATAGGGTCATGCTACTAGTCTCAATTAGATTTTTATGCGACTGGTACTAAATAAGATGTTAAATGCCTCATTTATCTTTATTTCGTAGCAACCATTTCACTAATTGCTGGCTACGTTATTAAGTCCATCTGTTTCACACGTGAAGAAGAAATCCATCCAGATGATATCCATGTTGGAAAAAATCCTACCTATGATTTAGGTACTAGTGGTGGTCAGATGGACGGACGGACAGGCGGACAAACCGCCGAACACAGACAGATGAAAGGATGTTTAAAAAAAAAAAAAAAAAAAAAAACACTTTCTCCGTATCCGGAGACCCCAAAACGTGTATTTTCATTGAAATCTCGAAATCGATTTTCCGCTGCATAACATAACTTTCTCTAAACTACGTATATTACTCCGTGTATACGCACGTATACGAGAAAGTAAAAAGTTATACCCAGACGGCATAAATTCATCTTTGTCCACCTCTATCATCACTGCTCCCAAAGCTCCAATGCCTTGTAAGTCAAATATTAATGCACAAACAGGATATTAGAGATCAACTAACCAATCTTTTAAACCATATAATAACGTTCTTACCACTAACGATACATTTCTACCGAAACAGCCGCAAATCCAAAATTAAAACCTTCATTTCTCGCAATAACCTTACCATTCTTCGGTATTCACCATTATCCATCCGCCAACTAAATAAATCCATCTCACCCCTTGAAACCTCACTCTTACAGGACTTCAATCGAATCATCCTACAAGAGTTCTTGTAGGATGATTCCGTAACTATATGGGATATAGGGAGGACCGTAACTATATGGGATATAACAATAATGTGAGGTCCAATAAGTTTATTGATAATCAACTTGTAAGTGTATTAGTTACAAAACATTACATAACGTTTCGGAGATAGATTATCTCCATGTTCAGATGCTGCAATCAAAACACATTCAACAATTAAAACGTTATATTTTGTACTGTTACACATATTATCTACAGCATATATATATATATATATATATATACATATTACATTATAGTAGTTAACCTTCACAGTCCCGGTTGGACGCAATGTCCATTATCATAGTATAGAATGATAGTAATAGAAACCACTAAAGTTAACATCTACTCCTCTTGGAATACGTGGTGGTCTACATTGTCTACAAAAATAAATAAAATACAATAAAATTCATTACTAATAGAATTGCAAAATTATTAAAATCAATTTGTATTGTAGTACACTGTCATATAAAAGTAGTCATATTAAATGTCAAATTACAACTACATAATAATAAAATTTTAATTAATGAGAGTCATATGCATTTTATACATACTTTATCAAAATTACATCTATTATATGAAACAGTAAACATTTCTTCCTATAGTTATTGAAAAAAGTATTAAAATAAAATAAAATCTTACGAATACGAGCGCGAGAGAACAAAACAAGTGTTTGAGAATTCTTTTGCCACTCCCCTTAAGCGCTAGTCAACAGGTTACTTCTGAACTCGAAAGGGAAATGGTTTATGAGCGGAGCCGAGGTATGAGGGAAACATTTGTAGGGGAAGGGGTAAAGGGGTGGAGCGGGGGGGGAGTAGGAGAGTAGGGTGAAAGGGCAGTGATGTGGTCTAAAAGTAAGGATTTCTTTTTCATTTTATCTTTGCAAATTGACTAGTACATTATCGTAGCAATTTTTAAAAGCATTCATCTCTTTCTTAGAGTTCATGGTCTTATGTGTCTTAATACTTAATGTTTCGAGACATAGCCTTGCATAGTAGTTATTCTCTTGTTCAAGAATTTCCGGGTTGTCGAAATCATGTAGTGAGAGGTATCGATTCTGTTTCTTGAGAGAATTGTGTCGGAAGGATGGTTGATTTATGTTGTTCATGTGCTCCCGCATTCTATCCTTCGCTTTACGTGATGTTTGTCCTACATACACATACAAGCATTGTTTGCAATTGAGTTTGTAGACTAAGTTGGACCTCTTTAATCTCAGTATGGCGTCTTTCTTATGACAAATGAACCTATTCTTATTATTGATTTTGTTATAAACTCGTAGTCCAATCAACTGATGTCACTGCAGCGCTTCTGACCGGGAGGTCCTAGGTTCCAGTCCTGACGGCGGCAGGATTTTCGATACTTGCTTTTCAGTTAGGTCGAATTCAGTCGCTGTCTGGAGGAGAATTCTAGCGGCCGGCTGCTCTGATCGGTAGTTTTCCGTGGTTTCTCCGATCAACACTAGGCGAATGCTGGAGCAGTACCCTACCAAACGGGCCACGGACCGCGCACGATCTGTCCTTCCTCTTCCTTGTCCTATCCTCGCCTCTCTCTCTCTCTCTCTCTCTCTCTCTCTCTCTCTCTCTCTCTCTCTCTCTCTCTCTCTCTCTCTCACACACACACACACACACACACTAACATGCACTACACTACCACATATTCCGGTAGACCGGTCGGGAGCTTAGAGCCTGTCCCGACTGGGGCGGTGCCTCGCTGGTGGGAGAGTCCTGGTAAGGAGGAAACCCCACTAGTCGACGGTAGGTCGGCGCTGGATCTCGCCATTCAGCGGGGGAAGATCACCGCCATCTCCCGAGAAAAAACATGCACTACACTAACGGGACTAATGACCGAAGCAGTTGACGCGCCCGGAAACACGAAAGAATCAATCAATCAATCAATCGTAGTCCACATCTTCGTTTTAGAATGTGTTTTAAATGTATGGACCTGTAGTACATAAGGTAACAATTGTTTTGACGTTTTCATCTAGGCATTTGTCATTATCTATGTTGGAGTCAAATCCTTTCATATGTAGTTATCAAGTAATTAATCTCCGGCAGACTACCCTATCAACCGGACTCACTGGGTAACCGTTTCTGACAAACAAACAACATAACTTACAAGTTAGCGGACCAAAAGATGCGGTTAGAATTTCTTAGTGCCTTGTTTAAGGTTCCAATAATTAATGTAATTTTCATACGTAATGGGTGGCAGGAATGGAAATTAAATATGGTACCAGAACATATAGGCTTGGTGTACCAGTTAGTAATTATCCTATTATGACATCTATACAGGGTTAAATCTAAGAAGCTGATTATACCCTGGCATTCTTTTTCTCGAGTAAATTTAATACACCGATTTAATACACCATTAAATTCATTATCATGCGCTCAGAGTCGTATTTGTTTATGATCAAGACAGTGTCATCAACGTATCTAAGATACATCTTACATTTAATATTCTGTAGCACGTGTTGTTCTAGTTTATGCATTACAATCTCAGCGAATAATGCACTAGTTGTACCGCCTATCGGGCAACTGCTAAGTTGCTTAAGGATCTTACCATCGACCTGAAAATACATATTATTGAGAATAAGTCTAACGGCCGTCATTATCTCGGACGCGGGAAACTGTGAAATTTGATTCTCATTTAACATTTATTTATTTATTTATTTATTTTACGTCAAAAAACAGTTAAAACTGCGTATGACGTGCTATGGGGAAAAGTGTATTGTGTGCACATTTTCAAAATCTTGTGACCCCTACACTAAATCATATACTACTTGAATTTTGAAATTAAAAAAAAGATCCCATGTAATAAAATCTATTTTCAAGGATAAATAAGCAATACATTTTGGGCTCTTATCCATGTTGTCCTTCGGAATAATACTTCCTACCGCAACAACATGGAAACGATAATTTGAGTAATTGTATTTCCCATTGAATTCTAGAAGACGTGCACAGAAAATGAAGTTACATTTATGTCCAGAAGCAAAACAAGGGGCCATCTCAGCATTTGCTCAATGGATCAGGGAAACTGGACGAAAAACCTAATCGAGATGGGGGTCATTGACCCAGAAACTGCGATACAATACTTGTTACATACTGTTTAGAATTATACAGTCCAATGGTAAATAATACATTAAATATCACTGTTAAAATTAATGTTACTTTCCTTGTGATGCTCAGTATAGTCTCTAATTGTATAGAAACAGTTACGCAGCAGAAACGATTTCACTTGGGATTTAAACTTTTCTATCGAATTCAATCGTTTAATGTCATCTGGCAAAGTGTTGTAAAATAATGTGCATGCATTGTATGTGAATTTTTTGTAATGAGCTGTTGATACAGTCACCTGATGAATATGATTTCTACGTCGAGTGTTATAGTAATAGACATCGGCATTTTCTGGAAATATATTTCCGCCCTTAAGCAAGTCATTTTTGACAAAAGCCACTGATTCGTAAATAAACACACAAAGTAATGGTAAAATTCCTAGATTAATGAAGAGAAGCTTACATGAATCACTTGGGTGGGATTTGGTTATTATTCGTACAATTCTTTTTTGTAATCTAAAAGTCTGGGAGCTATAAGATGTATTTCCCCAGAATATTATGCCATATCTTAGGCGGGAATGAACATTCGCGAAATATACACAACGAGCAGTATGAAGGCTGACTGAATTTGCAAGAATTCTGAACCCGTAGCGTAATGAACTTAATTTTATGTTCAATTCATTTAAATGGACGTTCCATTTAAGGTTTGACTGAATTGAGAGACCTAAAATTTTTGTTGCCTCAACATCAGTCAATGGTACACCGTGCAATGGGCAAAGAGTCAGAAAGGTGCGTACGTAATGTTCCATCATTCCAGTAAGGTATTTCCACTCTCTGAGATCGTTGTTTAAGGTACGAACATAACCAATCTAGAGCAATACCACGGATTCCATATGAAGGTAATTTTGAAAGTAAAATGTCATGATCAATGACGCCAAAAGCTTTTGAGAGATCTAAAAGTAATCCAAAAGGTGCCTCGTTTTGATCCAATGATGAGGCGACATCTTTAAGAAAAGAAAATATAGCTGTTTAACATTTATTCAATGCCTTCATAAATGAGTTCTTGAGGCACAGATGGAACCATCTGCACGACATCAAGAGATACAATGAAATCATCCGGATCGAGTTGAATATCTTTCAATTTTGGTACCGCTTCATCCGTATTTTTAACAACCAAAGGTGAAGGACATTCACTCACATTATTGTTATATCCCATGATGAATTCAATGACAATCTGTACCTTATGTATATTAAATCACCGTAACCATCCCAAGGAAACCTCAAGACCAAAGGCTGATCAGGTCAAAACAAAACAAACAAAAATTCCTCTTTTATTTTTATTTATTTATTTTACGTCAAAAAAACAGTTAAAAACTGCGTATGACGTGTTATGCGGAAAAGTGAATTCTGTGCACATTTTCAAAATTCTGTGATCCCTACAATCAGTCATATACTACTTAAATTTTGAATTTTGAAAGGGAGAAAAAAAACTCCCATGCAATAAAATCTATTTTCAAGGATAAATAAGCAATAAATTTTGAATTTTGAAAGGGAGAAAAAAAAACAAAAAAAACTCCCATGTAATAAAATCTATTTTCAAGGATAAATAAGCAATAAATTTTGGCTCTTATTACTTCCTGCCGCGACAACATGGAAACGATAATTTGAATAATTGTATTTCCCACTGAATTCTAGAAGACGTGCACAGAAAATGAAGTTACATTTATGTCCAGAAGCAAAACAAGGGGCCATCTCAGCATTTGCTCAATGGATCAGGGAAACTGGACGAAAAACCTGATCGAGATGGGGGTCATTGACCCGGAAGCTGTGTTACAATAGTTGTTACAGGTTGTTTATACTCAGTTATACAGTCCAAATGGTAATTAATACATTATGTATCATTGTTCAAATTAATGTTACTTTTCTTGTGATGCTCAGTATTGTCTCTAATTGTATAGAAACAGTTATGCAGCAGAAACGATTTCACTTGGGATTTAAACTTTTCTATTGAATTTAATCGTTTAATGTCATCTGGCAAAGTGTTGTAAAATAATGTACATGTATTGTATGTGAATTTTTTGTAATGAGCTGTTGATACTGTCACCTGATGAATATGATTTCTACGTCGAGTGTTACAGTAATAGACTTCGGCATTTTCTGAAAATATATTCCCGCCCTTAAGCAAGTCATTTTTTACAAAAACCACTGATTCGTAAATAAAAAGACACGGTAATGGTAGAATTCCTAGATTAATGAAGAGAGGCTTACATGAATCACGTGGCCTCTCTGGGCCATTTCAACACAGTGATACTATCCCTGCAAAGACTTCAGACTGCAACTCACAGAGAGCGAAGGGGTTAGTAATGAATATTAAACAATGACGCAACCTGCTTACTTCCCCATTTTTATAAGAAATACATGTCATTATTACACATTTACTTCCAGATATCCAAAGCCTTTTTGCGTCCCATTTCGACGCGGGGTTTGTTTTCGTTAATACTAAGGAATTGGTTTAGCGTTGTGAATCAATTTTTGTGAAAATAAAGGAAGAAATTTTTGTCGAGATTGTTGTATCTTATTGACGTTAACTTCCTCTCCACAGTTTCTACAGTCCGAAAACTGAATACCAAATCCACTAATTTCTAGTCCCCACTAACACCCCGAAAGTTCAAGAACACGTGCACAGATTGGGAAACTACATTTAAGTCCAGAACCCAATGGACCACCTCAGGATTTGCTTAATGAATGAAGGGAAACTGGGCTAATCTGATCAAAATAGAGGTAATTGAACCAGTCACTGAAATATAATAGGTGTTGCTTGTTACAGACATATTTCATCTTTTGAACTACATTGGAAAATGGCCACTATTGCATAAATATAATATTTAAAATATTTTTTATGCTCAGTACAGCATCCAATAGAATCTAATAGAATATTTTACGTGTCTCTTTAAATTGTGTTTTGATTTTAATGCTTGAAAAACTGTACATATATTAATGTTGACTATTGTGTTGTAAAAAATGTACATGTGTGTATGTGCATTTTTTGTGGTGGTCTGTTTATAGTGATACCTGATGAATTCGATTTCTTTATTTACATATAAATCTAAAAAGTATAGTCAACTATTAACTAAAACGTCTAAAAAATAATTTCTTTATTTGTGATATAAATTGTTCTAGAATATGCATTACATACTACTGTAAATATTTGTGATTCATTTTATTATGCAATGTTTTGCATTTAAAATAGGAACTACTTTACAATTATTGTAGTACTTCTGTCGATTCAGAATTGAAATATTGTTGATTGTAATTATTATTTATTAAATTCTAAAAAAACTAGTGGTACTACAGAATGGCACAGACTTTCTCGTAGTAAAGTTTCTAATTTTCTTGGTGTGAACTGACTTTAAGGTCTTGCCCATTCTCTTGCCAGCAACAATCTATCGCCGCTCAAAGTTGAACATTCCTTTAAAATTTTTTCAACTTTTCGGTTTCCTAAAAGTAGCACTGAAATCTATCTATATATTTAAAAAAATAAGGTATTCTGCCATGGCTTCGTTTAGAGCTTCTACTGGACCGATTGTTGTATTTTTGCTTTTAAATGAAAGAATATGATCCCTAGATGTGTTATCAGATATTGTTTGTGTTGATTCACCACCATTTACGGTGTAAATTAATTAATTAAATCATTCTTTAATAGTACGCTTATCAATAGTCAATTGTTTTCTTTCAAAGGTTGACAGTTTCAAAATCGATGTATATGAGTCGATAGATGTGCGTTCACGCTGCTTGATGTTTTGTTCTGATGTTTGTTTATAATTCGTCAAGGTTTTGTTTCAGTGTAATAATTGCATTGTGGTGTTGACAGTTTGCATGTATTTGCTTCTATGGTGTATTTTGTAGAGAACATTCGCACTGTGGGTTTTGCTCGGTTTTACTTTAGTGAACTTGTTTACAGGTTATGTCGAATTCCCAATCGTTGTCCACGCGCCCCAAAAGACGCAAACGTTCATTAACTGGACGCAGGGAAAGAGAAAGTCAGCGTAGGTGTCGTGATAATGAGGTCATTTCGTTTTCTATTGTGTCATTGTCTATGAAATGTCAGTTTTCTTTTGCTTTGTACTTTCCATGTAAGAGAAATTCTGCAAACGATTTACTCTGTGTTGCTTAAATGGAAAAATAAGTATACTTTCGAGCAATATGCCAAAAGAAATCAAACAGTTGTCTATAGGAGATGATGACACATCAAAAAACTTTAGAAATATCCTTCAGTATAATAGAGCTACATCTTTTGTGCCGATATTACATTGTCACCTGGTCATGAGCCATACGTGTTCGAAATTTTGGGATCTCCACATCACAGAATATCTTCGTTATACCCTGAAGATCCAAACAATGCAATATATTGTGAACATTAGTTTGGGTACAGTATTTTACATTTATCTCCGATCTCATCGTCAAATTTTGACGGGTTCTCTCTAGTATTACTTTAAGAATATTAAAGAAGAGTAAAATCTTGTTCTAAATGTCAATTTTCATTGAAGAGTCTAGAGCCATTTTTGAGAAAATGGCGTTTAAGCGTTAATGTAAATGCGAAATTTGAAGCTTTTTCACATGAATCTATTGAGTTTTCGGAAAACTTCATTTGAAGTCATTTAAAGCACTTTCAGCTGCAAATTAAACATCCAAATGAAATTGAAAAGTAAAATTAAAATTCCTCTGAAGTTGATAATTTGAGTATGTGAATCAGATTTAAGCATACCTAAACTAGACCAAAGTTCTCAAACTGTTGGGAAAAGCTTGTTCATGAGCAACATTTATGGACAGATTTGAAGCAATTAACCACTTAACTGAAAAGTACAAGTACGTTCTCAATTATCATTTTCGTTCTCGTGTACCTGAGTTACGGTTACCTAAATATATTAATACCAAAGAAGAAATTACCACAAAGCTCATTTTACAGCCTAACATCTGCTTGAAATATACGAAAGGCTCAGTCCAAAAAAGTACACCCACCTCATAAAAATATAGATATCCATAATCTCTGATCTCCGGAGTTAAAATTATTCAATACAAGTTACTATAATTATACATAAAGATGACGATTCAAATTGAGACTAACACGTTTGCTTTATAGACATTCATTCAAACAGGCAATGATGTGATATTCCATTTTCAATGTATAGACACAAACACTTAGTTTTATTTGCTAATATGAATTATGAAGTAATTATTTACTACGTAAATATATTTTTTAAATTTATTAATGATTTTGTAAGATATTTAGAAACCGTCATTTTTCGAGAAGTTCCCTTAAGGCATACTTAAACTTTGAGCCATATGAGGAGGCTGAATGTGAGAACTGAATCCCAGCCTTCTCTTGCAGGGCTCATCAAATGCAGCATTAAGAAGACTTTTCCAGGGCCGAAACGACATTAAGAAGACTTTTCCAGGGCCGATAAGAAAAGTAAAAGCGACGACATTCAAGGTGGGAGGGATGTGAAATGCTTACTTTGTCACCAAAAGTTGAATCATTTTAAATATGGATAGGCTCTATATTTTATGTCACTCTGTGGAGTACAACTATATCTTTGGCGATCCCACGACATTTATTGAACTCAAACTCAGGTTCAAAACTTGAAACCTCTTTATCTCAGTTCGCCAAGAGCGACAGCTGACCTTCGCATTTGTTGCAGGTTAGGTCACTCCCATTTCGCCGCTGCCATCTGCCGAGAGGCGAGAGCGACTGACACGCACTCCAGAGACAATGTGTTGAACATGTACCAAAATAGTTTTTGCACTGAAATAAATATTATATAATAGTTCCTACACTGAAATAAACTCGTTCAATTCGATTGTTGGTTTGGAAGTAGAAGATATTCAGAGTTTATACATGTTTTAGATTGTTTAAATAATCCTGAAAGCATTTAATAAATACTAGTGGACATTTTCCTTATACAAATATTAACACTATTTTACTAAAACTTATATCATAATCAGTTGCTTCATGACTACGATTCCTAGCCAGTCAAAATATTTATTACAGAGGTTTACGGTTGTCCATGCAAAATTTGTAAACATCGCTATAAATATTTTTTCTACCTGACGAGGTACACAAATATAATTGAAAATATAATTTATTTATTTACGTCAAAAAACAGTTAAAAACTGCGTATGACGGGCTATGGGGAAAAGTGAATTGTGTGCACATTTTCAAAATTCTGTGATCCCTACACTAAATCATATACTACTTAAGTTTTGAATTTTGAAAATATAATGGCCCGCACAGCCAGACAAATAAGTTTGCGTAAAAGTAAAATACAAAAATGTGTAATAAAAATTATGCACGCATAATTCATAAACCAGGCAGATAAATATGCATCACTTTTACCAACCAACACGTACTACCAACAAATCAGCACCGAAATTATATCAGGAAGAAAATAAATTTTTGCAGCCGTGAGGCTTAAGACGACTTTTGCATTTGGTTTCAACCACAATTAATTCCATTATGCCAATTTTGCACAAAAATTAATGTTGCAGTATTTACTTTATTGTATTGCATTATTTGAAACGGAACAATTTGACGAGAAGTAAAACACTATATGTATCACTCACCATTCACTCATCATATTTTGTTTTCATTGGGTCTCGTTATTTATAAAAACAATCTTCTTTATGACGGCAAGATTTGGCATGTCTCAAATAGCTATCGGATACTAAAATGCATTATTGAGTTTGTTGGATATATTTTTTAAAAATATCTCAAATACATTTTTATTTTTAGCACTAACATGTTTCCATGATTTTAAATTTTTTTAAAATAAACTTTTCCCAAATAGTTAACGTTCTAGCGTAGTCACGTAATATTTCACATATCATCAAATTTAAATGGAAGTTACATTTTTATATTGTTTCGATTACGTCTTGTAATGTTTTGAGCGCGATGGTAATTCGCGAGATCAGTGCAAGATTTCCACAACGAGGTACTTCCCACCAGAGGGGCACCGCCCCAACCGGAACAAGTTCTAAGTCCCCGACCGGTCTCCCGGCATGTGTGGTAGTGTAGTGCATGTTAGTGTAGGTGTGTGTGTGTAAAGGGTGAGGATAGGACAAGGAAGAGGAAGGAAAGGTCGCGCGCGGTCCGTGGCTCGTTTTTTAGGGTACTGCTCCGGCATTCGCCTGGTGTTGATCAGAGAAATCACGGAAAACTACCGATCAGAGCAGCCGGCCGCTAGAATTCTCCAGACTGCGACTGAATTTGACCTAGCTGAAAGCTAGGTCGCCGCACACTGGTTAAATCGGCCAAAAACGTAGCCATAATGGCAAAATTCATGCGCGTTCGGAATTCTGACTTATCAAATCTCGTTTGGAAGACATTTGAGCCCACTACGTTAACTCCAGAACGTTATTTCAATCATTTTTGACGTCCTCACGATCTCGTAAAGTTACCGTTGCTCGAAACACACAAATTCATTGATTCTTGTCTTTTGTTAAGTTAAAAAAGTGTTTAAATTATTTTTCTATAGATTCTTATCGTGTTTCCGTATAAAACACACTTTTGACTATAAGTTAAGTATATTTTAAGAAAAAGTGCCTAATTATTTTATATATAATACGGCTGAATTTTAACCAATGTAGCGTAACAATGTTAGTCATGTATATTGTAGATTATATTTTTTGTCCTGCGTATTCCTGCCTGAATATATTTTTTTATTTATCAAGTAGAATGCCCGTAATCAGAATAATTTCTCGGTATAGTTTTTCGATTTCTTCTTCTGATAATTACTTTTAATAAGAAAATAACTGATATACATTTTTGGAATGATTAAACAATATTAATTCGTGCCACCGAGCACTTTAAGCTTTTTGGTGTGCTTGAAGGATTCTTATTTTCTTGTCGTAGAAACCAAGACTAGGAGTTCTACGGGTGTAAAAGTGAACTTATTGATGTTATCTCAAACTACAGTTGACCATTTTTTCAATAACATGTCATATTTTTCAATAAATGTCGACGAAATAATGTTTGTACAGCATTGATTCCCGACAGATGGGTGGCAATTGAGTAAACACATAAATATGCACATATAACTTATAATATTGTTTATAATATAATTATAGTTGTAAATGTATATAGCTCCAAATTTCACATTTTCGGAAACGCTCAAATGTAGTTTTCTCGAAAAGGATTCCAGATTTTGGCTTTACATTTTTTGTACGAATAGTTCTAAATGGACTTAATAACACGACTTAAATGCAACTGTGATGTATTCTTTTATTGTTGTTTTTTAAATTAAACAAAAATATTTTTTGAAATATTTCTTATGTCGTCAATATTTACTTTACGGACATTTCTTATACATTATCGTATTTGTGAGTATAGTTACCTCAAATAACTTTTTGTAAATAATTGTTCGAGAAATGTGTGTCAGCTGCATTTTCGACGACCCTTTTGAGCTTGAATGATGGCATGTTTTCTCGATCATCTGACTTTCCGTGACACATCGAAGTGATCTTTGTTTTCCGGTGTCATGATCTTCATGCTCAGTTTGGATCTCCCGGGAGTCTCCAGTCATTAGTAAATCCACTTCCTACGTTATGTGTCTCTTTTCACTGCCACTTTCCCTTTATGTAAAACGAATGAAAATATGTACAAATGCCCAACGATATTTAGAATTTGCATAGATGTTCTAAAATCATCTCGTTTTTGCAAGATATTCCGTCAATATCGGTGTATTTAGGATAAGACGTGGAATCAAAAATTGCCATAAAAGTGTCTCTAACGCAATTAAGTTATAGTGTGAATGACAAATTGTAAAGGTTTCTTTTCAAGGAAGAGAACATTAGTTGAGTTAATATGATCAATTAATATATCAAATGTTACCAACAACTCTTTTTTTTTCATAATTCAATTTAAAAAATAATGTAGGAAAAGGAAGGGGGTAGAGATTCCAGAGCACAGGAAAAGGTGCGCAGATGCTACTTTACGACCATAACGATTGTTTACTTTTTATACGTTATGTAAATCAATGAACTAAGGAAGTATAAAACTCTCTTACATCACATTTCTCTCTAAAAAATGTCTTTATCCTTTAAACCCGATATATCTTTTTAAAGCAGCGATTTTGAATTTCGTTGCAATATTTGTATTCAGCATCTTCGAAAATAGTACAAACTTTACGTATAACTATATTTCTACGCACAATCCCTTCACTTTCAAGATTCAATTTTGAATTTTGATATTTAATTTCGATATTCGACATCAGCGACCGCGCGGGGAACCATCAAAGCAGTAGAGGTGGCCTGTATGTCTCGGGTGCCTAGGCATTCTAAAAATTATTGTTTGTTGCTATTTTTCATTTAGGTTTGGTTTACGTGTTTATTCTATTGTTTTTCATGGCAAAAGTGCATGTGGTGACTCGAAGAAAATAAACATTTTTGGTTGCAACGATTGTCGCTGGTCAGAGACTTCCATTCAAGGTTAGTTCTCCTGATTTTCAGCCGTTGTCTTGTGAAATTCTGCCTTTGAATTACTAGCATATTTTTCTCCTTGAGACATGGAAATACGATTTTCGTACTGAGTTATTGCTGTTTCTATGCAGTCTACATCTCCATCATCACACAAATGAAGAATGAGTAAAAAAATGAAGAAAATCTTAAGTCGCCTGCGGCGTGTAAACTGACCTGCGGCGGCGGACCAAATTCGAAATGTTGAATACGAAATTATTTCTAGTTATCCACTTTTCTATTTTAATGTATTATTAATATTATTTATCCATATACATCGATAATTTTAATGTTTCTGAGGGGCGTTTTAAAAATTTCCGCCGCGCAAAAAAAAAAAAGATTCCATCCGTTTCTGGGCCATGATATTTCATTAACAATTCACCCACATTTTGTTCACTTGATTAAACATCTTCGGATCATGCCGTCATTTCAATCAAGTGGTGATCTATCTGGTATTGCGTGAATCATCTATTCTCCTCGTTTTATGTGATCTTCACTTCAACATTTCGATCGCTATTGATTAAATAAATACCACGTCTTGATATTTATGAGTCCCGCTTATGGAGTAAGATGTATTTCCCAGCTAGTTTTAATAGCAAATACATTACAGGCATTTTGAAACCAACCTTACAGGGGTGTGTGCTCTCGATACATTTTAACGAGTTGTTTGTTGAACAAAATTTGCAATCAAGTTTTGGAAACTTATCGAAACAAGAGGGTATTACAGAATGTCCCCAACCAGGCGGGAGACAACTTGGAAATATTGACAATAGCTAGGCGAACCTTTTATGCATGACGGTTTTGTCGACAGTTGGTTGCTTTAAGCGATGCATGCAATTTTTTATGACACACACTTAGAAATACTTACATTGATGATCAAAATATTTAGAATACTTACATTGAAGAAATTTAGAATACTTAAATTGAAAAAAATGTTAGTTCTCGTATATACATAAAAAATTGTAGAAATAATTTTAAATGTTTAATTTTAGGGCACTGAAAAGGTTTCTATTTTTGCAGGTACAGCTATTATTTTATAATTATATTTTATTTTATTATCCTAAAAAAACTTTCCAAAAACACCACGATCCAATGTTGTTCTCGACGTCGTCGTTGCAAAAACAAGTTGATCATAATGTAAACTGAATAAAATTTGATTGATGAAGTAATGATATCCTACGGATTGGTAAAGAAACTTATTATTAAATGTCATGAAAATAAAATAAAATTAACATTGTCAATAATGATAATGAATAAGTAATTAATTAAACTGTCTGTTTCTGAGTTAATTGTACATTTTATTTATGTGTTCCGTTATTTGATGTAGCAAATAAAAGACCCAACAATCTATAGTTTTATATCATAGCATTAGTTCTCGATCATTTGAATTTGGAAAATTGTGAATTTAACAATGAAAAACAAATACATGAGGCATGTAAATATGTGCCCGCAGGAGCTACGTTAGAAAATGTTAAGGTGTCGTCTCAAGGTCGAGGGCGCAGAGGGACTGGGTCAGATCATTCCTCAAACTCGTCGGCTGAGGGGAAGTGCGTCCCTTCGCCGTGGGCAGCGACCGTGAAATCATTGATCCTGCCAAACCGACTCTTTCTCACTGGAAGTGGAGCATTGAGTGTTGTATTGGTGGGAGAGTTGTTTCTGTAAAGTTTTTGTGTATTACTGCGAGTGAACAATACATACCATTATTTCGATGCCTTCCGTTCAGAGTAGGTTTAATAAGTGAGACCTTGCCATGCCTTACCCTTCTCATTAAAATTATGAATATTGTAAATGTGTCATGCCCCGTAGATAGTTCTGTTCCTCAACAAAAATGCTCTTTTGTAAGGAGTATTTTAAAGGTCTAAGAAAATATATGACACTGCCGCAATACAAATCTGCCTTACGGGAACTCATGATGTGAATATCTTATAAATAGGTTTTGCAAATAACCTACCTTTGAACGTCTACGAAAATAATATCGGCATTTTTAAGAATTTCGTAATTATTCACTTTAATTTACAGCTTTTACTTTATTTTACAGCTTTTACTGCAGGAGTTTTCTTGACTGTCGAATTTCCATTAACAAATTAATATTGATGAGGATATGAAATTTACCTGACCTGTGCTGACAATATATACAAAACACACACAAAACAAATAACATTTTTAAAATACAAGTTCAATTTTCACCACTCCTTTCATCAAATTAACATTCATGCAACACTTCTAAGGCCTAAGATTCTCCCACATGTAATTACTTATAACATTAATTATACCATTACATGGAATAATGGACCTGTCAAATATTTGGGTGTAATTATAGAAAAAAGATTAAATTAAATTTCAAAATTAAATTTCAATTGTTGTTATCCAAATTTGTAATATTACCATATTTAACTATTGCATGCCAAATTTCAATCAATACTGCAGCTACAATAATAGAGAAATTACAAGTTGTGCAGAATAAATGCCTTAGGGAGGCGGAAACTCCAGCCCCTTGGTTCATAGAGAATTAAATTTAATTACAAATCACATAATGAAAATATAAATTTCTTTCTCTTCATTTAACTTTTCTCATCTAACTCGAAAATTTAATTTAGGTCGTAATGTTGTGACCCCTAGTAGAAACATATCCAAATTTCCTAAAGATAAATAGCGCCCATCTTAAGTATTAGTAGTATTAATATTGATACATAGAAAACATTTTATTGAAATCAAAATTCTTTAAAATTAAACAACTATCTTAGACTACCAATATTAGTGATGGTGTAAATGAGTTAACAATTAGTGATGGTTTCAAAACCTTATTGTGAATATTAATAAATTTGTATTCAAGCTCTAGAAAGGGCGTCTGGCTAAGAAATAAAGAAAAAGCAATCATTCATCGATATATTTGTTTGTTCTAGGCACAGCTATGCATCTATACTAGTTACTCATTATTTTAGGTAAACTTATAATATATACTAAATTATTACACAGAACTTTCTCTTTCGATAATTTACAAAATGTCTTGGCACTTCTTTTATTTATCACCACTCTGCATTTTTACCACCGTACCGTTTCATTTTCATTCCCTTCTATCCCGTATTATTTTTCCATAGCGATTGTCACCCATGTACCGACATCTTGCATCCTTTGGTTCATGTCCCAGTTTCTAATTTACGTATCAAAATTTACTAATATTACTTTAAAAAATCCTTCTAAGACTTCCGCATGGATTTTAAAACATTTCGACATAATTCCCAATGATTTGTCACAACAACTACTTTTATGAAATAATTAAAAATGTCTACAACATTTCTACGTATGTAGAACATTCCGCTTTCACGAGCGTCTTCTGCCTTCGACCTCCCACAACACGCACTGTTAAATTTGAAATTTAAGTGGCAATTAACTTTGCATTTTTGTGTCTTCAAGAAGCCAAGAACCATCTGAGAAGCCCAACCGAGAAGATTTTGCATCCCTAGGTTTTAAGCTATTTTTCTGTAATTAGAATAAGTATGCTAGTATAAGGGTAATTTTTCAACAGCAATTTTCTCAAAATTGGTAACTTCTAAAAATCTATATGTAATCTCATGGCCATGAGAAGGTTCTAAAAACCTAAGAATTTGTTAATAAGAGTTAATTTCTTGGTTCAATAAGCTCTGAGAAAAAATTGGTATCATATACAAAACATTTTATTGTTTTGAAAACAGGTATTTGTTAATTGCAAGGAAACTATTGGTTTTGGCGGGTTCTACTAACAAAATATGTAATTTAGAGTAAATTTAGGGTTGAATGGACACCTTGTTTGCCTTTCTAGCCCTAAAATTAGGGTTTTTATGGCAAAACAAAAAATTATTGGTGTGAATCCCTGCATCACCACAAGAGGCCGCCACTTGAGTTTGCGTGCCGTACAGGTTGCCTGTCCTTGCAGGCGCAAAGGTGTAAACACCTTGGCCAAAGAACTCTATGTTAAGACTTGTATATCGATATTTCCCCGCTACCCCCCCCCCCTATACTACCGAGTTGCCACCCCTTCACGAGACAGTATAAAAGACGTGCGCCCTGCTCGCACGGTGCCTTTTCGCCATTTTAAGTGTGTGCCGAAGTCTTTAAATGCTGCGTGCCAGAGTTTGGCTCGGCTTACTTGGTCACTAAGGATTCTGTTTGTTTTAATTACTACTACCTGGACTCTGTTTTACCAGGTTCTTGTTGGCACTTAACTCTCAGCGTACAGGCTTATTGCCACCGCCATTTGATTAAGGAATGTAACTTTTGCGAAAGGCCCGGTTCTAACAGAGCCGTTATGTTTTTTATTGTAAATATGTATGAGTGCTAGTATAGATTTTTAGGTGTGTGTTATTTGACATGAAATTGGATCTTGTACTCGAAATGTTGATTGTTTATGTTGTATTGTTAATGTTATGAAGCAGGTTTATTCTTTTTGTTATTCGTTTGTATTTGCAGCAGGAGTGTATGCTGGTCTCAGATTAGTGAGGAGAGCCAGTCTAGTAACTGTTCATTACATAGTAATTGTTAATGTTTCAGTGTTTGTGCTCCAGTCGTGAGTAAGACGGCGTTCGGCCGCATTCGGCTATAGGGAGCTCTGTTTGAGACAGCTGGGCCCGTACAGCACTGGGCTGTGGCCTATTGTTGCTGCGTTTGGTTTTCACCCCGTGAGCGATTACTTTGTCGCTCGGGTAAGAGGCTGGTTGGAGTCTGGCACCGCGGCGCCAACGTGGACAGGCCACCGGTGCTCACCAGGGCCACAACCGCCAGACCTTTAAAGGAGTGCTCCTGCTTCATACGTAAACTTGTAAAAATTTGGTAATGGTAAAAGATCCAATTTCATGTGTGCACTCATACTAGTATTGTTTATTAAAGTGTTCATTGAAGGCAATAGTTTCACTTTGTAGTTCTGCTTATCACTTTTTTGTATTGAAGGATAACCTGGAAGGCTTCCTTTTCATGATTGTTTAAGTATGTATTCGATTTACTCGCCCTAAAGTGGGCATTGTTGAGGAGAATTCGTAATGCTGTAATACTGTATTGGTTCAGACGCTTTAATGATAGCGTCTTTTCCCTTCTTTGTATCTTTGTTTTTTGTATAGAGGCGACATTCGCCTGTCAACCTTGCATTTTTTTCGTAGTTCTGTGTTGTCTTTTTTGCAGCATTGTAATTCTCTAACAAGACCATTATTTGTAAGTTATTAATTTGTAATAAATTTGATTCACTGGTTATTTGGATTATATCTCCATTTCTGAGATCCTGTAGAATATTAATCCTGTTTATTTAAAAACCTGGTGCGTCCTTTCGAATGTGACGACAATCTTCTCGAATTCGATGGCTAGGAGTTCTGTGTTAGCTCCGAGTAACATTCCATTAGGTAAATGCATGGTCACCTCGCTTCTTAGCGAGAACATAGTTGAACATTAATTTGTGCTGCCCTCCGCAGCTGGCGACCGTATTTAAAAATTACTAATTTGCCTATTCACGTATTTCGCCGTCTTTGAAATACAACACGCACTTTCCACTATCTTCTGTGTGCAGATGATGCCCAAATGTGTCTCATCCTCATGTTATCCCGTGCGGATCTATTAACTTATCGTCCACTCTTGCCTTTTAATTGACTTGGCATGTGGCGTCTTTAATATGGCATTGTTTCTTTCCGATTATGTATTAAATTATCCACTTCTTCTACACATCAAAGTACTTTTTACGTTTTAAAATTTATTTAAAATATTCATTCACTATTTTGCTACCCTCGTGTTTGCATTTACGTTGCATTCTTTATTTTATTCACAAAACCATTATATATGTCTAGTCCGTTTGTGTCCCATTCTTGTTACTTCAATTTTTTAAATAGAAATATATTACATGTCTTTCGACCTTTTTGATACGGTCAAAGATGAAGAATTAACTCTTAAGAATGCCATTAACAGCCAAAAGCTGTAAGTTGTTGCAAATACAAATTTACGAAGAGAGAACCAGGAGGTGGTAAATAACGTCCAAGCAGGGCTTAAGGGAGTGTCTTCTGCTACGGGAGTGTTGGGAAGTTCCATCGCAGAATTACCAGCAAACATGGCTCAGAGCATCAATTGATGTCGCTGCAGTGATTGACTGGGAGGTTCTAGGGTTCGAGACCGGACGGTGGCAGGATTATCGACACTAGCCAGATAGGTCGAATTCAGCCGCAGACTAGAGGAGATTTCTAGCGGTCTGCTGCTTTGATAGGTAGTTTTCCGCAGTTTCTCCGATCAATACTAGGCGAGAAACGGAGCAGTATCCTAACAAAAGGGGCAACGAACCGCGCGCGATCTTTCCTTCCTTTTCCTTATCCTTTCCTCAGCCCTTCCTTACATACTCGCATGCACTACACAACCACACACGTCGGTCATAATTGTTTAAGCATGTTTCTACATTTCTAATTTATGCAAGTCATAAAAGGTGGACGTGTAATTCACAAAATTCGTTATTTGCAAAAACATCGTTATTTATATAAATTGCATAATGTACGTCTAATTTCTGTGTGAAAGAAATGATAATGCTCTCCAAAATAATTCAGATCATCTCAAATAAAATAAAATGTTAATTTAAATGCTTATATTCGCAACTATACTGCAATTTTTCTAATGTTGCCTCTGACATTTCATCAGCAGTTACGGTGCCGTCCAAGTGGGACCTTTCACGTCACTACAGTGATGTCACTATGCTGGCGTTCAATTTTCCGATTAGATTACACCGTAACAGCTGATTTACTTCAAAGGCAGTTATGAATAAATCGCAGTATACATAAGTTTCCCTGCAGTGGCGAGCTGAAGCTTATACTCGGGAGAATGTTTAATAATAATAATAATAATAATAATAATAATAATAATAATAATAATAATAATAATAATAATAATAATAATAATAATAATATCTTATTTCTGGCGAGGTTCAGGCCATGTCTGCTCTTCCTCCTAACCCTTAAATATATTTTACATTTACATAGCTACAATTGAGGGCGCAAGTAATGATAACCGACGTTTCACGTTACATAGAAAAGTGTACTGATCGCATTCGTGACATAGAGTGCGCTACACATGGAGTATTAATGCATATTTATCGTCATTTTTTTAAATTCGAATGCTAATGTAAAAGGTATAATCATAAGAAAGGTGTAATAAGTCAACAATCCTAATTTCGCAAAATGCCAGAAGTCATCTCTTACACCCGAATACCTCAATTGTGTACAAATATATGAGGGCACACATTTATAATTCGAGAGTTTCACGGTTATTTGCCCCTGATTGGCAGGCAACCCATCATACGTGTGTGTTTGGCAGGTCACGTCCATTCACCCCCGTTGATTGATTGATTGATTAATTATTGGTTATTCCTTGCGAGACAACTACTGAGTTCCATATGTGTCGTGCATGTTTTTTCCTCGGGAGGCGGCCGTAATCTTCCCTCACTGGATAGCGAGATCCGGCGCTGACCTACCGTCGACTAGCGGGGTTTTCCCCAAACAGGGATCTCCCACAAGCGGTGCACTGCCCCACCGGTACAAGTTCTAACTCCCCGACCGGTCTCCCGGCATGCGTGGTAGTGTATTGCATGTTAGTGTAGGTGTGTGCGTAAGGGGCGAGGATAGGACAAGGAAGAGGAAGGCAAGATCGCGCCCGGTCCGTGGCCCGTTTGTTAGGGTATTGATCCGGCATTCGTCTGGTGTTGATCGGAAAAATCACGGAAAACTACCGACCAGAGCAGCCGGCTGCTAGAATTCTCTTCCAGACCGACTGAATTCGACCCAGCTGAAAAGCTAGTGTCGAAAATCCTGCGGCCGTCGAAACTCGAACCTAGGATCTGTGGTCAGAGGCACTGTAGTGACATCAGTTGATGCACTAAGCCACCGCTCCCCCCCTCCCGTGTTCATATGTGTTTATATTACATTCAATATTGCAAAATATAATTATATATTTGCAATTTTAAATATTATTTTTAGATGAAAATACTTTTACAAAAGTGAATTCGAACAGTGGCGCCTGACGATGCTGTCAATGCCTTGCAAATAAACTGATAATGGATTTGTGAAATAAAATAATTCATGAATCGCAACCCACCAATGATACAATTACCATTTTCATGATAAGTTTGTATGTAAAGATTTTTGAATGATTCTTTGTCTCTATATTCTTCAATATGTTCTATGGATTTTGTTTTCCGAAAAAATAACCATTAAATATAAAAATTGAGAAGAAGACGAAAGCCAAAGAGGATCAAGGTGAAGACAGAAGAAGAGAGAAGATGAAGGTTCTAGAGGATCAAGTTGAGAGGCGAAGATAAATAAGAAGAAGGCACAAGATGATCACGACGAAGGCAGGAGAGAAGAGAATACGAAGGCACAAGAGGATCAAAACGAAAGCAGAAGAAAAGAAGACGAAGGCCTAAGAAGATCAAAGCGAAGGCAGAAGAAGTGAGAAGACGAAGAGGCAAGAGGGTCAAACCGAAGGAAGAAGATGCGAGAAGGCGAAGGGACAAGAGGATCAAAGCAAATTCAGAAGATAAAGAGAAAGAAGGCACTAGAGGATCAAGGCGAAGGCATGAAAGGTGAGAAAATGAAGGCACAAGAGGATCAAGGGGAAGGCAGGAGATGCGAGAAGACCTTCGTTCGAAGGCACTAGAGGAAAAGGCGAAGGCAGAAGAGGAGGAATATGATGGTCCAAGAGGCTGAAAGCGAAGGCAGAAGAAGAAAAAGACGATGGCTTAAGAGGATCAAGGCGAAGGCAGAAGAGGAGAGAAGACGAAGGCACAAGAGAGAAGACAACAGGGAACCTCGATAATTGCAAGGGTCAAAAGTTCCAAATATAAAACATATAAATTATTTGAATCTGACTTGTTTTGTACATTGACATTTTTCTTAACAAATTATTTGACTTGCGATGAGTAGATGGTTGTTTATTTACGTTACTAAGGATGTTAAATTTCTTAACATACAGGTAGGTATAAGTGAACGTAACAAACCTGTAGAGGCGTACGTTAACATGCGTTAAAGACGCATGTTGCCGATAAAATCCTACAACGGATGTCGGCCGTTAAAAGTGGATTTTCTTTCCTCTGTTGAGTTAAATCGTTGTGATGGAACAGTATGAAGAAAAATAAAAATACTGCCATTTGTAAAATGCGCGCCCGCAACTGTCGTCCTCTCCCGCGGCCTCACGGAGCGCGCATGAGCCACACCCCGCGAAAATAGCGCGCCCCCCGAAAATAGGCCGCTCACCCCCGATTTAGCACATCGATATGTTGATGACGCGTGAGAAGTGTCCGCCCCCTCGCCCCTCGGGGGGGCGAGTGTTATTTTAGAGCCCTCGCGCGCTACCGCCACCGCCACTGCCACGTTCCTCTTACCCAGGCCCATTCAGAAGAACTGGAGCACATGAATATTATTTCCAATTAACGTGAAGTGTGATGTTTGGTTTTTGATTGATTAATGATTGTGGTCAGCATTAACCGCTAATATCATTATCCCCGTAAGTGTAGTACATGACTTCTTCGCGAGGTGGAAATGATCTTCCCCCGCTGGAGGTTGAGATCCGGTGCCGACCTACCGTCGGATGGCGGGGTTTCCCCAACCAGGTATTTCTCACCATCGTGGCACCGCTCCAGCCAGGACAAACTCTAAGCTCCCGGCTAGTCTTCCGACAAATGTGATAGGGTAGTACATTTTAGTGTAAATGTGTGTATGGGGTGAGGATAGGACAAGGAAGAGGTAGGAAAGATCGCGCGCGGTCCGTGGGCCGGTTGTTGGAGTACTGCTCTGGCATTCGCCAGGTGTTCATCGGAGAAAACACGGAAAACTACCGACCAGGGCAGCCGGCCACTAGAATTCTCCTCCTGACACCGACTGAATTCGACCTAGCTATTAAATTAGTGTCGAAAATCTTGCCACCGTCGGGATTCGAACCCTAGGTAAGACCTCCCGGTCAGAAGCACTGCAGTGACATCAGTTGAGCGTGGTTCTAATGCAATTAACATGGTGGAACAGTGCAATAAATATAGTTGAGAACGCCGGATGCATTTGCTCAGTCGCAGGGTTGCTGTAATGTTTGCGGAGTGCTGAGCGAGAGGTCCTTGGGATCGAGTAATCGACGGTGGAGGATTTGCTAGATAGCAAAGTGGAATTCAGCCACTGCCTGGAGGAAAATTCGTCACAAACCGTCACCTCCTCAAATGTAACTAGCACTTCATTTCATGTGCTAATTACTGTAATGTTGCGCCCGGAAACATTATGTAAACATTCATAGTTGTAGAAATGGAAATGTTATTTTTATTCCTCTATCGACAAACAGTAAAATCTGTATGTGACACACGTTTTCTTAAGCTCCCGGGTGAATAAAGGTACCAACGACCGAGGTTGGCACCATTTGAAAACAATAAATTTTAACTTTTGTGTAACGAACAATTTGCATCGGCAAACGAGCGGCGGCGATCGGTTAGCGTATCGGACTGTTATACCCAAGTTTGCGGGTTCGAACCCGATCGAAGCCGTGGATTTTTAAGGGCGAAAAAATCCTTCGTACGCCTTCCTTCGGAGGGGAAGTAAAGCCGGCTGTCCCATGTTAGTAGATTTACTGCATGTAAAAGATCCTCAAGCCTAAATGACGCCTCTGAGCTAAATTCAAATCTCCTGTTTCGTCGCCCAAGTAATACCTTCTTTCTCACATGGTTGGTGAAAGGAGCGTAGCGGAATTTGCGTGGTCAGACGGAAGAGCAGGCCTCATGGCCTGAGTCTCGCCACGTAAAATAAGGCAAATTCAATTCAATTCAACGAGCAAGATTGGATTATACGAGTATAGTATTGTTAACAAAACACTAAGCCTTCAGTTCTCTCATATGTAGAAACTAGTGCTGATACAACCGCACATGCTTTCTCGCATTATTTCTTAATTGCAAATAATTTGACATTTTCAAAACTTCAGAGTTCAGCTAAAAAGAGATTCGGACCATTTTTTAAGTTTCCCTTCTTCTATTCATGGGAAAAAGTTAAAGAAAAAATTTGGAGTGGTTTTTGAGAACAATATTTTTATAAATTGCAATAGTTTCCATACCAAATTAGGCGAAAACTACTTGTGTATTCAAAATATTGTATAAGATCTTTTTAAAGAGCAGTTTGTTTCCAATATACTTCATCTAAGACAAACATCTCTATTCAATGTAAAGTTTTGAAATGTTAATTTTTTGCAATTTTCGAAAATACGAAGAGTTCGCCCAAAATGGGGCTAGCGCCATATTTTATACCCATTAATACATACGAGAAAAAAATTTAAAGAAAAGATTTGGTGTCTTTTTAGAGAAAAAAGTTGTTTAAAAAGTTAAAAATTGCCTACATTTCGCGCAAAATTTCACGTAAGTGACTCATATTTTTGAGATATTGAACATGTCCTCATTTCAAGATCTGTCTTTATATAATAGATTTCATTACGATAACAATACTTTCTGTTCTTACATTTGTAAGGCCGAGAAAGTAAAATTTTGGAGCTGTTTTATTTAGAAAACCTTATTTTTACTTGTATACGGAGTAATATCAGTGGTATACAGAAAGTTATATAAAGCTGCGGCAAAAAACGGTGATTTTTCGACAAAAACTCGTAGTATGGGGCCGTGACACACAAAAAGTAGAGAAATCCTGTTCTAATATGTAGTAATTTTCTTCTTCTAACACATTATATTATCGAATTTCACGATTAGTGAGTTATTGATTTCAAAAAAATGTTATGTTTTTTTGTTGTTGTTTTTTTCAAAACATCCATCCGCATGTAAACAACACTAGCACCTAAATTGTGAGTAGTATTTTTTTCCAAATGGGATACTCCATTCTCGATCGGACTTAATTCGAAGCTCTGCGATTTTGAATAACATTCTTTAATTTTGCGAGGCATAAACCCCTGGGTTAGTTCCAAACTTTTCTCAAGAATGCTACAATTTTTTTCTTTAAATCTCTGGTACTACAGCGGTGCCTACGGTCACTGGGTTTCGGCGTCTGGAATATGGCGTGCTCACACGGCCATCTTTGACAAAGTTCGAAGTCAGTTCAAAGAGTTTTAGGATGCGGATTTGGATAACCTAATATTTCGCCAAAAATGATCAATAAAATGCTTTTAAAATGCCCTAAAACCAAAGAAAAATGACGTAAAAAATATGATCAAAACCAGTTCGGATGAACAACTCAAGCTGTTGGATACGTTACTGATGTAAACGAAGCATCTTCCATTCGTTCGAATGAACTCAGACTGCAAACTTTTGGTTTGTACTGTTCTTTACCAGGAAATCTCTGTCTTTAGTTACCCCGAAATCGGTCGAATCGGCAATGGCGCTGATATACGTCACAAGAATTACATACAACGGCTGTCAATACAATTTCTGAGCGGACAAATAGAATAGGTTACTGAGTAATTCTATGAAGAACATTTTCATCTCGTAAATATTATTTAAAGCAAGTACCATTAAAATGATAAAAATCGATGAAATCAGCAAACAATGCATTAAAAATGACGGGAAAAGGTAAAAATGACTTATGAGTCATAATCGACAAAAAATGCAAAATAATGACCTATAAAAATGGGTTATATCCTTTTGTCACAACAAAAAAGGAATTTCTATACAAAACGGCGTTGTTCTAAAGAGAAAAAATTACACATTAAAATCCGCCCCTACTTATAATTGTTTGTATTCAATGGCTGGCGCCAAACTGAAATAATTTGGACGCCTATGTGCCAGAATCTTAAAACAAAAAACTAATATACAGCAAAATATATGCCTGATCGTCGGTGTGTGAACAACGCTTGCACCTACACCATGCCCGGGACTTTCACCAAATTTGGTAATACTCGATCGCCGGATGTCATGACCCCTTCAATTTGAAATGGATATTTTGATTTTTGGACGTACTTTACATGAAGCATTGTATTTTCAAAATTTTCTCAAATATGGCCCCGATTTTTTTATTTTTTTTCGTCGAATACAAAGGACGCGCAGGTAGCATTTTAGTTGAGCTCTCTCAAATTCCGAAAATTGCAAACGTTGAACATCTTTTCGGCGTTCTCTTACTACATTATTGAAGATAAATATTTTTAGTTTCTTATAAACGTACGTACATAAAGAAGTAATTAACAGAGGAAGTTATGTATTGCTAGAGAAATCTCATTTCGAGATATTTTTACTTATTTAGTCAAAAACAGACAAAATCTGTATGTGACGTATGGGGGGAGAAAATCATATTAATGATATATGAATAATGATATAAATGAAAATACGCTTTGCGGTTCCTGATGTCGATAAAGACGTCCTTTTCAAAACGTTCGTCTGTCCGTCCGTCTGTGAACAATACTAGCCCCTACACTATTCGTAGGATTTTTCCCAATGTGTATATTTCCTAGTCAATCTGGCCTGACTCAAAGCCTTGCAATTCTGAAAATAATTACTTCTTTCTTTCCACCTATTTAGTCTATCTTGTATATCAATTGTATATTATGAAGGAATTAGGATCCAAAGAAACATATTTATAGAAATTTCAAGGGACCGAAATGATCGGAGTTCATGTTAAATAATTCGTGTTTTATCCGAGTTATCCAAGTATTATAAAAGTGCATTTTACCGTAATCTCTTGCCGGAACCGAAATTTTATTCACGTTATGGCGAAATTCGGGTTAAGCGAGTTCATGCTAACGAGGGTTTACTGTAATTAGGGAGTGGTTTTCTATGATTTTGAATATTTTTTCGTCGCTTCAGGGCATAGATAAGAGGTTTTTTATATTTGATTAGAATTGGTTGCTATGTAGATTACTATGTTTGTGCATATTTGGCTGATTTTTCCTGTTGATGCATATTCGTGTAATTATAGGAACATATTTTGCATATTTCGTTACAATAGAGACTTATCTGTAAAATCTTTCATGTATTCATAGAATCTATTTGTTCATCCATTAGAAAGAGCTGGTCACAGTTTGCGTATTTTTCTTCTTCTGGATGAAAAAATACTTGTGTAAATGTAGGATATTCCTTGATATCATATTTTTTAAACCAGACAGAAATAATGAAACAAGACATTAAATGTACTTTACTAAGGTGCATATTTACTTCAATTATTACTCCCAAGATTACATTATGTTTGCACAAAAGAATATATTTTCGTTCCAAGAATGCTTCTCCTAAATTTGATCAAGAAAGGCGTATACAGGAAATGAAATATTGTTAATTTTATTTGATATTAAATATAATATTTAATTAATATTAAAGTGCACGTTTTAGAATTTTTAGGTCCTAAGTTCATATTTTTAAAAGCATATTTCAAGATTTTTTGGGGCACAAAAAAATCAAAAATTTTTAGGGCGGGCTCGATTCCCACCGTGGGCATGGTTGTTTGCCCCTTGTCTTTCATGTATGTGTATTGTCGCGGAAGGCCTTGTGAGTCTGCTGACCACAGACTGAGCAGCCCGCAAGTGTGTGTTTAGTGTAAAGGTTAATACGTATCCTCGTGAGGGACATAGAGAGTACCCGGCATGGATAGTCTCAATCGACATCCCTCGAAGCTGGAAAAAGCTCCCGTAGGGGAAAAAAGACTTAACGCCATCAAACAAGAACAAAAAGACACTCTTAACAGCGTCTTAATCTTAACTGCGTTAAGATTTTATAGTCCCAGGAACCACAAAACGTGGCTTCGGACTACACAACGAGAAAAAGTGTTGATTTCCGACGCATTATTACAATACTTTCTCTTTACTATTCAAGTCGTAAGACGAGAAAGTAAAAGTAATTCAAGTACAAATGTATGAAATCGATTGCTTATTACAAATTGCCTTTCACCAATACATCATCTTAATCAGTTTGATTCTATGTTTAGTGTTTATCAACGACAGCGCGCATACAAAAGGAGTGGAAAATGTCGAAAACATTCGCTTTCTGACCGAATCGAGAAAGAAACACTTTCTCCTTCGAAGAGGTAAGCAAAACATTCAAGTGGCTGGAGACTGTGTACGCAATTTTCTACATGTCTCGGTGAAGTCTGTTACGGACCTAAGATTGGTCCCCATTAGTTAGTGTGCTCGCTTCCCAAGCACAGAGGCGTGGGTTCGATTACTGTCGGGAGGAGGGGAAGAGAGTGCTGCAGTCGATGTGATTGGAGCCATGGGGAAGTTCCTGAGAGACTGGGTGATGCTGAGTATTGTTGGCATTTGTGTTATGAAAGGTGTTACTCGTAGGGCCCGTTGATACCGCTTGTCTCTGTGGCGGTACTACCAACTTTCCTACACTCGAAATTCGGACACATTTACATTCATAGAAAGGGGACCATACACTTCCGGATTATGTCTATTTTATTTGATCGATTTAGAAAATCTCAATTTTAACGGAACTCAGTTTTCTTTGAAATTATACTAGATTTATACAGAGCGAGTCACATCTGCGTGTTCCCCATAATGTTAGCAATGAATAATTCTTTTGACATTTTGGCCTCAGAAGAATAAATACCCGTAGAATGGGTTCTGTGATTTTTCGATTTCGTCATTGCACACATGTAACCGAAACTTTAGGCCATTTCCGGCTCCGAGCGTTAATGTAGATTCCGGATGTCATTACAGTAATTTGGGAACAGCGAGTGCACTGCAATTCTGACGGCCTAAGGACGTGAGCGATAGCAGTTTCGCAAGAGGTAGACCGCTGTTATAATGTCCATCCCAATTCCGTCAATTCACAGATTTCTATTTCTTTTTTCGTTTGTATCTGGAAAAGTAGATTTTTTGTTCGGCAATACTTCTAAATATTCTCAGAGCTTCGATTAACTACAAGCACAACCTTCTGGACGTTATAGAAGAGGAATTGCTAAAAACTGATTCAACAAACATTTTTTCTTTAAATATTTATCTTGGATAGAAAATAGTTTAAAATGGTACAGGTTCCATTTTCGGCGAACTACAAGTATTTTTGAAAATTTCAAAAAAATAATAATATTACAAACGTTCAATATTGATGACATTTTTTCTTAATGAAATCTGTTCTAAAAAAAGAGAAAAAATGGTCATGTTCATGTTTTTGAGAAATAGAGTACTTTTTGCTTCTTTTTTTTTGCTTGAAGAAAAGGCAATTTATGAAAAACAATATTATCAAAAACAGCTCCAATTTGTTTTTAATTTTTTCCCTCGGATGGAGCAAGGGGCGCTTTAAGGTTAATCACAAGTTTAATTTTCGTCGAACCTTCTGAATTTTTGAAAAGTCCAAAAGTTGCAAATAATGCTAAGAAGTGTGTGCTGTTGTAGCAACACTAGTTTCACTTGGAAATGACACACTCTCAAATTCATGTCAATGTTTTTCACACCTACAGATTGTTCTCCGACGTTGAAAATGTTTGTGAAGTATACAATCGTTAATTACCCTTTGGATTTTGTTCGATGAGTTTTGTATTTCAACATTATGCTAATTTGCGTCCTTTCACTCTTTGCTAGACTTTACGACTCACATTTTCGCCTAAATATATTTACCTACCTGTGAAAAAGCAATTTTAAGTAACTCATAGTAGCCCCTGTTTCATTTTCTCCTTTCTGGGTTGATCTGATAATAATGGATATTGTTTCTGCGAAACGAAATAATCATTTTTAGTGATGTTCCATGGCATTCAAACAATATATTTGTTATACAAAATTAAAATTCCAAGAATGTAATAAATTAGTGATTTTTAAATAAAAAAACTGGAATACAATATAAAGGGAACGTATATCGCATTTATCTGAATATAGGACGACTCCATAATTTTGAAGAGGCTTCAATTTTTTTTCATTCTTAACTAATTCCTACTATTCGGTCAAAATCACAAAATAAATTGAATCTGTCGCCTTGGTGAAAATGTTAAATATTTTTGTCTGACATATTACTAGGGCCAGGATTTTAATGATCAGCGGATTAAAAATCAGCGAAATATGCAAGCATTTATGACCTAAAACCTACATAAATATGACCTTAAAAAATAAAATATGACGTTATACAAATTTATTTGTTGTACACTTTTTCAGCCACATGACCACGAGCTCGACCCAACTCACTCCGTTCAAATTCACTTACGTTTCAAATAATCCTTTGAAGTATAATTGTTGAGTTTATTTGTGACAATATCACTTGATACATTGCCATGCGAGACATATTCTCAAGCTTTTTATTGTGTTCTTAAAAATATGACATATGTATGCATTTTGAGGAAAATTTGGCCAAAATATGACCTTTCACTAAAAATGGTCCTTACAAATATGACAAAATATGCATTTATGGCAAAATTTGGCCAAAATATGACTTTTAAGAAAAAAGGGTGTAAATATAACTTTATATGCAAAATAAAAATACGTTTTTCTAATCGACAATAACTGGATTCCTGCATAAATTGTTTTAAAATTCACCCGAAGGTTCAGAAAAAATATGACTTGTCATTAAAATCCGGGCCCTAAATATTACTGTTTTCTTGCTGTTTTTTTAAATCATTAAAATCATTATCAACATCTACAGCACAGTTTTTACTAACTACCTTCTTCTTTATACCTGTTTATTTCCTCTTTAACCTTATTAATCTTCATATGTATCATTGTTTCTTCGTTTCATTCTGAACCTCGGACGTTCTCGAGTCTGTTTAGGCCCCCCTGAAAGTTCTCCGCGCTTTGCGTTCTTAGTCTTCCATCCATTTAACACAGCCTAAGAACGTTCTCTTCTGAGTAACCAGAGTTTCTTTTCGTCGCGCATTTATTTGGGGTCTTCGATCCTTTATCAACCATTAAATTAACTTTAAATTCTCCCATCGTTTAACTTCGCGTGATCGAGTTGTGAACTGCACGCTCATACGCATCTCCAGACTTTCGTGTTAGAGACTACCAACGTTTCAGAATTTTTGCTTAGAAAACATTTTTAAACAATTAATTTGTTATTGGACATAGAATGTGTATGTCAAAGTGCATTCTTTTCCATTTGATCTATTTTCAGTTCTGAACGCTGTTTCGCAGTTGCCGAGCGTCGAAACGAAGAGCCTCTAGTAACAATATGTAGGCGACGATTTTTATGCATTTTCACTTTGCGTTTCACCTCCTATAACGCCATTCGTTTGAGATTTTCTCATTACTGGCCCATTCAAAAATATTGGTCTGAATCGCCCGGAAAATCCTCCATGGGTGCCAAGAATGTATCCGCGAATATAATTATTGATACGCGAGGATTTTTATTGCCTTTGCAGCTTATTGTTATCTTAAAGTTCGAGTTTCTTACGTGGAAAGGATGTGTAAAAACGACCCTAGCCTGCTAAGCTAATCTGCAAATATAAGACGAACCTGTATTTTTCGAATGAGATATTTAAGGGAGGGCTTGTTTTATATTCGGGTAAAAATACCATTTAAATTTGGTGTAGCTTTCGTAATTGATATTGTATTCGGTTAAAACAGCTCTTTTTCACTTTTTCTAAACTTTACAAAACCGTATTATTTTAATAAAAATGAATAGATTTTAGATCACTTCACATTTACGTAGGAAAAATCAAGGAATTACATGAAGGTTTTATTTTAAAGACTTTTCTACAAGAAATTGCCTAAAGTGTATTTAGATGAATTGTCCCTATACAGTATTTGAGAAACTTCCAAGTGTGCATATGTTCGGATGTGTGGAGCCGTCACTCACGGTTAGACCACTTCTTCTACACCAATCGAGAGATATGAGGTGTCATTCGACGCATCTCGGTCTCCTGATGGGGAACTTATAATTTTTTTCTGAATTCGGCCAGAATATTCAAAGAAATTTCCAAAAACGTGCTTTTGCGTGTTTTAGCACTGCGATCTTAGAGGGTAGGTGGGGAATTAAAGCAATACCACCTAAATAGATCTGTGTAGGTGGAGTTGGTTAAACCCTAGTATCCCGTGGTTATTTTTAGTCCACAGCATCATAATTTTATTCCATGAGGTTGACGCCCTTATTGTTTACAAACCAGTAATATGAAACGAAAATCGCGCAGCAGAAGTTGATGTGAATTTAACATTCGAAGTGTATCATGGGCACTTTTTATAATAAATTTGCAACTTGCCTTGGAAGATTGAATTTGAAAAATATGAAGTAAATACGTAGAAAACCACAAATGTAAATATATTTTGAGAGAATACATTTCTTAAAAGTGCAAAGATCGATTTTCAATTTAATGTGACTTAAAACTTATTCACATAAACATACAAAATAGTAACCTTTTAATGCTTATATATATTTGCCTTCAGAACACAAATCAGACTGAGTTTGTGGAGTTTTAAAATCTTTAAAAAATTAAGGGACAAAATATGATGTGTTAAGTAACTCAGGAGAATTCAATGTAGTTGTAGAAGATTTTGCGTAGAAGAATGTTTCGAGCTAAATAAGAATGACCTTAAAATAGGAATAGAGAATAATGTAGAACAGCTTACAGGTGATCATTTATGTTCATATTAGAAAACAAAACGTAAAATATAGCAGTGCTAAATTCTAACTGTTAGCATTATTCATACCTGCAAGTTCTTTTTACGGCCATTGTAATTTTGAAATTGCAATACTACCAGTTCATATCCCGCATGGAGGTAATATACAAGACCATTGAGTTTTGGGAATGTTTGAACGGAAGAATAACATTAACAGCTACTACGATTCATTGGTAAGTCTAATGCCAGAAACTGTAAGAACATATTTGAACAAAGCTAGACATGAAAGAAATTTTCAACACAAATGAAAATACTTTTAAAACAGTTTACAGTGTTGGCGACGCCTCATTCAACTAGTAATCAAAATATTTTAAGATTGTGAGAGTGGTGAAGAAGGGCCAGGAGCGTTTAAGGGTGAGGAAAGAGGTGCAGGCGAGGGTGGACAGGACGAAGGCGAGGACATTGGCGGGGGTGGATGCGAGGGCGGAGGCAAGGTGGGGGCGAAGGCGGGGTAAAGGGGAATGCAGGGATAGAGGTGGAGGCGGAGGCGGGGGTGAAGGCGAAGGCGAAGGCGAATGTGGTTACTTGGGCGAGGGCGGAGGTAGGGACGGAAGCGAGGACGGGGGCAGGGCCGGAGACGAAGGCGTGCTCGGGGTCTGAGGCGAGGGTAGAGAGGGGCGGAGGTGGAGGTGGAGCTTTGGGAGGGAGCGTAAGCGAGGAGTGGTCGGTGGCGAAGGCTGGGATGTGGGCGGAGATTAGGTGTGGATGAGGTGTCAGGTGCGGAGAGGGACACATATTTTACCCGTTTGTGACATGGAGGTTTGTTCTGAATGTTTCATCATCTTCATCTATGTTCCATGAATCAATGTGAAAGCCTAGGGATACATTTATGAACCACGATGTAACTTGGGAGGAAATAAATCAAAACCAATTTCATCGTCTAAGGCTATACGAACTCATTCAATGCGCAATAAAAACAATAAACCAATAATAAATAATTCCGCATTTAAAAGGTTATATCCTGAAGTACATCCAAAATGTAAACATTAAGGAAGCATGCTTGAAATAAAATGAAATGGCATTGATGATGAGGCGTATCAGGTATATGATCAGGTGTATTGAGATCGAGATATATAAAAAGTTAAAAGAACAGTATATATGGGCCAGTTTATAAAACATTTTCTTGAGTGTGAATCTAAATTAAAAATTCAATCACAAAACTCAATTTCACAGTGAAGACGGATCTTTTCGCAATATCCATTGAGCCGATTGCACATTCTTTGGGCTCGGTGTGGTGCGACGGCCGCGTCGCTGCTGTCCCGTCCGGGAGCCATCTGGGGCGACCGATGGGCGCGGGAGCGGTGAAGGGGAGGGGGGAATAACCGGGGCAGACATCACGCCGCCGCGCAGCGTCGCACCCCGCCCCACCCTCCGCGCTATCTTTGGCACCGGCCACTTGGGCGCGCTCCAACCCCGGCCCTCCCCGCCCCGGCACATCGCCCCGCGGGAAGTAAACATTTAAAGCCGTTTTAGAGAATTTTTTCTGAGATGTCGTAGAGGCATCATATGTATAGTCCCCCCAAAAATTAGAATATTCCATTCGAGAGCACCGAGTTAGTTCAAATCGATTGAGACACATTCATTTTAGGGAAAATCCTTCCGTATGGTTTAGGCACCATTGTTCACAGACGGAGGTTTTCGGCCTTAGGAGCCGTGGATTTGCGTTAACTTTTTTGTAGCGCTACTTAACTTTCTCTGCACCTACGATGAATAAGCAGGACTGGCTTAATTCTTGTGAGGGATCCCAGAGCTGTCTTGCGAGGGCCCTTATAAAATGTTTGACTCTACTATGCGATTCTAATTTTTGTTTAGGAATGGCGAAAAAAATTAATTGATTTTCTAATCAGAATGCAATGTCAAACAATGTTTACGTAATTTATACTTTCTGAGAAAATGTAATGTAGTACATAATTGTATGTAATAGGACCCTAAAATGTAAACCACACAACAGGGGTGTGGATGTACTCTAGTAATTTACATTTTCTGTTTATACTGTATCTAAAATTGTATTGAAACAATGAAACAATTTCTATTTGTTGAATGTAAATGAATGTGGCATTTTCTATAGCTCATGTTCATTCTTTTTGAACACATGAGAGAAATATTTTTTCAAAATTCAAGTTTGAAATTTATCCAATGCAGAGTAGACCAAGTACAAAATTAGTTACTTCAATGGTAGAGGAAGTGACATTTCAATTAATATTTTGATTTTTAGATATATTTACATCACAGGAAGCATTTCTTCCCATAAATACAAAATGAGCAGCTCTTCCAATGTCATTTGTTATATGCATCCCATAAAAAGGCATTTTTGTTTTTCCTGGGCAGCTCCATTTGTCAATGTGTGGGTGTGTTTTTTATGTAATTTGAGTTAGTGACACCCAGTTATAGGCAACATTGCCTTCATTGTCATTTAAAATTTTGAATAAAACATCAATATAAATCTCTAGCAAATGCATGCACAAGTTCTATGTTCCAAAAATACTATTTCTGCAGCCTCTTGCAAATTTGACTGATAGAACATTATGATAGTCATCATTAGGGAGAGGATTTTTATGCTCTAAAAAATTTGGAAATATGCTTTTAAAAATATGCAATTATTACATACAATTTTGAAATATGTGCTTTAATATGCAATGAAATTTAACAATATTTAATTTCCTGTATAAACCTTTCTTGATAAAATTCAGGAGAAGTATGCTTTGAATGAAAAGATATATTTTTGTGCAAACATGATATAATCTACCTTACTTCATGAGAGAAATAATTAAAGTAAATGTTCACCTTAGTGAAGTACATTGTATAATGTCTTTTTACATTTCTTCTACTTCGTTTAAAAAATATGATATCAAAAAATTTCCTAAGTTTACGCAAGTATTTTGTCATCTACAGAAAAAAATGCAAACTGTGACAAGCTCTTTGTAATCAATTAATGCTTGCAAATTAATAGATCATGTGAAAAGTTGAAACAATTTAGAGATACCTCTATTTTTAGGAAGTATGCGCATATAATTACACAAGTAAGCCCTATGCCCCAAACAGGAAAAATCGGCCAAGTATGCACAAATATGCACTAATATGTTAATCTACATAGCATCCAATTCTAACTAAATCTCTAGAAATTTCATTTAGCTATGCTCTGAAGCAATGGACAAAAATATTCAAAATCATGGAAATCCGCTCTCTAGACAACATAAATGCAAAAAATGGCTAAATGTGACTCCAATGTGCAAAACTTACTTCAATTTATTTTATACAACTCCCTAAAATATTTTAAGTATTTCTTAAGATTTATTTCAATTTTTACTTTCTTGCTACCGCTGTAGAGAGAAATTTATGTAGTGCTGCGCAAAAAGACAGTGAATTTTCGGCAGAAAAACTCATATTACAGAGCCCTGGCAACAAAAAAGTTGATAAATCCAAATGCTAAATTTAGGAAAGAAAATCCTCTAACACGTGGAGTAGCCAGAATCCATGTTTTGTAAGTCTCTGATATGCAAAAACCGATTGATGGCAAAACGTCTGCCCATCTGTCTGTGAATTACGATTGACGCTAAACCGTTCAGCCAATTTTCTCCAAAATTGATATTCCCTATTGATCTAGCTGGTCATGACCAATTGAATATGAAAGAGATATTTTAATTTTGGAGGGTACTTTACACAAAGCCCCTGGGATGTTTTGAAAATTTTCAAAAATATGAAGTCATCGTTTGTAATTAAATTTTGTTATTGGATAGTGTAAAGGACATTTAAGAGAATGGAGCAGGACTCACTTTCGTTAAAAACTCTGACTTTTCAAAAATTGAAAAAATTAAAATTTTTTTTGGTGGCTTTCAACAACTATAATTATGAAGATACAACTTTTATTATCTTAATGAAATGAAAATAAATTTTAATTTCATTGCATCAATTCATTTATTTATCTTAATGAAATGAGTTCATCAAAAACAGATCTTGAAACAAGGTCACGTTGAAGTTATTGAAAATATGAGAATTTTTTTGTAATTTGGCAACAAACTTAGTTGCCTGCTCCCATTTACAGCACTTTGTGAACATAAAATGAATGGTGATGCTATGCAGCTGGATGCTATGTAATTTAGAATTTGTATATTATTTCATTTTTTTATTTATCATTATTATTATTATCATTATCATTATCATTATCATTATTATTATCATTATTATTATTATTATTATTATTATTATTATTATTATTATTATTATTATTATTATTTTTATTTCATTATAAATTGCTTCCTTTAATTGTTTTAAATGTGAAAATGAATAGATAATTTCACTTTGCTTAATAAGATGTGGCAATGAAGGGTAATGCATGTAAAAACTAAATCATTTTGATAAATATAAAAATTATATTTAATTATCCTATCCATTTTCATTTTCTTGCTAACAGTATCAACAATGCTAATTGGCAAAATATGTATCAAATAAGTGCTCACTGTTGCTTGAGTGTACTTGTAACTCATTGTTGTAACACTGCACTGATAACAGAAGGTGATAATAATGGCTGCCTTCCATTTGCATTAAAATAAACTAATACTTTTATATATTTGGAGGATATTACAATACTATAGTGTTTAATAATTAATATTATATATTTTTTGAGCTATTTGTGTTTGTTTGCCAATGCTATGAGTATTGTATTATTTATTCACTTTTTTGAATTATTTATTAATGTGTTATTAAACCTTTCCAACCATCACAAATTTCATATTAAAATATAATCAACTTTCTATAACAAAAAACTAGTTACATTTGCTCATCAAAAAATAATACAGATTAATCATAAGCAAACTACTCATGGATTAATATTAATAATTTTTCTAGAAATGTATTTTGAACGTCTTCAAGGATATGAATATATTGAAGCTTTATTCAGTTTCAAAATCATTACATCAATCAAAATTCTTTATAGTGAATGAACTCCAGGGTTTTCATATTATTCAGATTAACATTCTCAATAACATGTCTTAGCTAACATTTAATTTTCCACTTTTCGTGTAATAATTATTTCACATTTGGTGTAAGTGGATGATTGTAAAATTTCTTCCTGTTTTAGAACTTATTTCTATATATTTCACTGCTGGTTAATCAGCAGTTTCTTATGATCATCTTATTTACTTAATTGGAATTGTTTTCAATAAAATTGTTTAAAATATCCACTTACAGTTTTACTGACTCTATGTTTTTTGAGTGGGTTCAATATATTAGTACAACATATCTTTTTTTTTAAGTTAGTGATGGTTTAAAAATAGAATTCTGGCAGTTCATGTATTTATCCATTAAGCTTTCTTTAGTAGTTAGATAACACTTAGTGGTTTGATATTTACATATGAAATGAATTAAATACTTCAAAATGTCTAGCCTCAGGCAAATAGAAAACAAGTACCGGTAGTGCTTTATGCAAATTAAAGGATTCAGGAGCAGAATTGCATCTTCAAGTAAAATTTGCATTTAAAATGTAATAAATGCCAAATATTAAATATATTTGTATTTTTAATTAAAATAAAAATTACCTTCATTATCTGCAAACAGGAAAAACTACATCTTCAATTCATAATCTTACAGAAATAAAAATTTAAAAAAAAAAAAAAACATAATTATTTTGAAAAATATAAGGGTCCAAAATGTGCCCAGTCAGTAAAAGGAAAAACATTTAGCTTCGAAAACAAAGAGTAAATTGTAAAATATCCTAAAAAGGTCATTGTTTGCTCTTTCAATATAAGTTATTAATTTTTCAAAAGAACAATAAAAATGATCCTGTATGGAGGTGATCAGGTGATTTCTAACAACTATAGAGGTGAACTACAATGATAAAGCTTTCAAAACTATTAATAATAGCAGAAGAAAATGGAATTAGAAAATCAAGAACGACAAAATCTTTCGGATTTCTAGACAAAGAACAGAGAGAAGTGGAGTGATAAATGTAGAAATTATCAAACAAGTATCACTTACCAATGTAGAAAGTATATTCACATGAGGAGCAGAATATTTTGAAAGAAATTTACAAAATAAAATATCGTTAATGGCAGTATTACAAGCGTAGCATGTGGGAAATAGAGTGTCTCTAACTATTGATGTACAGTACAAGGAAAATATAAATAGGATGGGGCATTTAAATTTCAGTACTACATATTCTTCTCTATAATAGAAGCTCTCAGACAGCAGCGGGATCATAAATTTATGACAATACATAATTTAAATATTCTTAAAATAATATTCTTCTTCAATTCTGAATTTATTTGTCATTATCTGTTTTCCAAGATTTATTTTTCTATAAGAAAATTTGACATGGGCATCACAGAAGAAATGCAAATAAGGAACCCCCTTAAGCACATCTCTGCAACCACTTACAAGCACATCTCTGCAACCACTGGTATACAGGAATGATTTCACTGATACATTTCTTTGGTGTTCAATATCTCAAGTAAAGGATAACTATATTTGAGAATGACCACTTTGAAGAAGACACTAAACAAGCAATCAGAAATCCAAATCCAAAACATAGATGCCAGAATAATATCAAAAATCCCTATAAATGTTAGATTTTGACAAGGATGTTGCCACTTGTTGCCACTTCTGCTCAATGTCTATTTGTACCACATGGTCTGGAAAAAGAAAACAGAAGTTGAAAGAGGCATACAAATTTCAAGACGCAAAACAATAAAACCCTTACTCTATGCAGATGATCAAGTAATTTTGGCAACATCCAAAGATGACTTACAAAGAGCAGCCTTCAAACTGAACACTATTAGTAAGGAATATGACAAGAATATTTCAATAGCAAAAACAAAAACAATGAGATTCAAAGGAAAATAACACTGCAGAACCAAAATAGTAATAGAAGATAAAATAGAAGAACAAGTGACAACCTACACATTACTTAGGAAATAAGATAGCTTTATGAGAAGAAGACTTGGACATAAAATTGGGAAGATACAATAGAATCAATGGAATAATAAAAAATAAATTTCAAAACATGACCAAAGAACAAACATTAGTCTCCCTAACATTGCAGCATAACCCTACTACATGGATATTGAAGCAAAAATGCAGAAATAGATTAGAAGCAGCCCAGATGAGATATCTATCACTAAAAGAAGGGTCAAGAAAAGAAATAATAAGAAATATGGATATAAGTAAAAGTCTGAAAATTAAAAACAGAACACAAAATAGAAAGTTACCATAGAAAATGGCAAGATCAAGTAAGGAGAATGTAACCAAACAGATTGTGAAATACAGACCAAGAGGAAAAAGAGAACTACGCCAGCCAAAGAAAAGACAGGAGAACCAGGAACATCTCAGCAATGACTACTGGATCAAAGGAACAGTCATCTAGATGTGAACTTTAATAGTTCCTGATGATGATGATGGTGATGATGATGATGAAGAGCGTGAGGATGATGATGATGATGACCACTTTGAAGAATTCTTGTTTTAAGGCAGCTATTTACCATTTTATTTTGTAATGCTACATCATTGATCACAAAACATTTGAAAAATTTTATCATAAATTCCAAACCATAAGTGTTCTAAATTTATCATAAGAATGACAGTGAACAATGGAGGCTATTAAAGTGTCGTGTTTGTTTCTATCTTTGAAAATGTAAATACTTTAACTCTAATGCATCCAAAACATTAAAAACAGTAACACTCAAAATATAAACCTAATTAAATTGTACCTAAAAACCTACAGTAATTTAAAGATCCTGATTTAAAGATATCAATCCAATTAAAGAGATCAATAATCCCTGGCCAACATATTCTGCTCTTTAATCTACACGTGTTAATCATCCTATCTCATTGAGATTCAAGAGAAAGGATAAGATTGAATAATATAATTAGAAATAAAGATTCACACATTATCCTCTTAAAATTGATTTTTCTTGATGTAACTATCATTATTATATGCATGCTCTCTAAAATAGAACAAGTCTTTCAATGTTCAAATTGAATTGTTTCTAAATATTAATGAAATTGTTGCTAAATGCAAACATGACTCATTTCAGTACAATTATGTAAACTGTATTATCCATGAAATACAATTCACAACAATACATTATTTTTTTTATTTCACTAGCAAATAAAATTGTCTACATAGCCAAGAAGCCACAAAATAAGAGATTCTGAACATACCTGTCAAGAATACAAGTACTATATATAACAAAATAAGATTTTGATCACTTGTGAAAAAAATTGGGTCCTGAGAGCTGAGACAGCTAATTTTAAAAAAATGAATAAAATCTATTTACACTCAAAAGCCATGTAGCATATAGATATGTTATTTTACTCAAATGAAATATCATAGTCATAAAACAATATTATAATAAAATATATAAATAGTTCTCGTGTGCTGAAATGGAAGACATCTTTCATTGCTTTTATGAGACTGTTGTCAAGAAGACTTAAACAAATTGACACTGTGTAATTGTAAGTAAATTACATTAACTTTTAAATTAAATTCTCAGCCATTGGTTAAAGTTTTCAACATTATAAATTTTGCAATTGAGAATATCAATTATAAACTGACACTAGTCGCTTGCAGCAGCAAAAACTCTGCTGAACAAAACCACACAAAATGGCTTTCCAAAAAGTAGTGTCTGCAGACACACTAGTCAAAAATAACAAATAAAATACTCTTGTATAACACAAATAAATTAATTATTAAAAAAAACAGACTTTACAAATATTGCAATAACAAAGTTTTGTGTGTATCAATTGAATCTGTCAAAATTGAAACTGTTTGATTGGTATAATGCTTAGTTCATTATATAATTGGTAATTTGGTATATACCAGGAAGTCATTGCAATAGTATGGAAGAATTTGTTTTGGAAAAGATTGACATTCAATATTAATGTTCTACGTTTTGTAATGAGTTTTATAAATGATAAATTTTATGTAATGAGTTTTATAAATGATTTGAGTTATGTTAAAATGGAGAGAAATTGCATTATTACTAAGCATGAGAAAGTATGTGCTTTGGTGCACCTCCATGACTGATACTGAATCTTCTGCTTGGGACAGTTTTGTTATTGTTGTCAAGAACTTTTTAGGTAATCACAAAGCAGCAAATTATGTAGAACTGGGGCAAGACTTGCTTTTAAACTTTCAAAACTTGGGTGCAACTATGAGCATTAAGGTATACTATCTCCATAGCCATCTTGAATTTGTTTTCTGAAAATCTTGGCAATATGAGTGAGGAACAAGGCGAGCGATTCCATCAAGAAATAAAGGTGATGGAAGAAATATATCAGGGCAGATGGGATATATGGAAACACATGCTGGCAGACTATTGCTGGATCCTTCGAGATTGTCCTGATTTGCTTAAAAGGAAATCATACAATGTTTTTTTTTCAAACAATTAATTGTAATTTGTTTCAAGCTGTAAAAGTAAATACAATTAATATATTACTATTACGTACTTCAAGGGTTTGTTTTTTCATAAACAAAAGTTTCATTTAGTTCGAGTTTTATGCAATTTACGAATAGCCAGTGCTCAATAAAATAAAAAAAGACTGTCCATTCACCTATGTTTAGAGATAATTAAGAAAACCTCACACTTATTCCTACTGTTTTGTGATGCATGACAAAATTTTGATTGCTGGTGGATTGGTTTGGATGGTGAGTCTTTTCAACACATTCGATAATTTTTTTAAATGAGTTTCTTTCATGACGAGATTCAGGGTTTTTTGCCGAGACGAAAAAGAACAATCGAAGTCAGGCAAAAAGCAATTATTTCTCCCACGAAATGTAAACAATTTTTTCCATGACCGTAAAAAGTGCTTCTACTACGAATTACGATCTGTTTCATCTCTTAACAATTCGTGGTTTAAAAAGGACCCACCCCCCCACCCTCTTCGTCAACGTTTGTATAACATGAGGCCGTGGTTTCACGAGATAAGGTAGTGAGGCATTGTTGTTCCATACGAGTTCCTGTAGTGTAAGTAACTGGTGCATTGTTATTTTAATTACTGAATTTAAAATGGATAAAAGCGATGCTTACATTCAACAAGAGTTCTTTGAATCTGCGAACGCTTCAGTATCTAATTTATTATCCACAATTCCTAAGGTATTTAAGAAAACATTCATCAATTGAGAAATTAGTTATTACGAGTTTCGTAATAATTTATGTATTAATACTTACGTACTAATTATGCATTAATAATTAATTATAAGTTACTAGTTATTGGGAAGAGTTTAATGGTAGTGAAATTAAAGTTGTTTTGATGTTAAATGTGCTTTGTTTTCTTACTTTTCTCGTAACCTACCTACCGCGCATAAAATTCTGTTATGGTTTACTAGTTCATTGCTGTGTTTATGAACTTAAAACATATGTAACGGGCTCTTGCGGACCTTTCTGATTCTTTATGCCCCGCTCTAATACCAACACACACATATTTATGAACTCGATTTATTAATGTTAAGATACAATAAAATACAATAAATAAAGGTAATGAACAAATAAGTAAAATAACTCGTCATAAATCTTATTTTGCTTACTTGATATGAAAAATGCAATTATGGAATGTTCTCGTGAATTTATAATTGCCACCAGTCAATCATATTTCACTGTTATGCATCACCTTCCTTTACGAACACTTATGCTTCTTGAGTAGCGGTACTACTACGTAGTACTCTCGATCAGGTTTTTCGTCCAGTTTCCCTGATCCATTGAGCAAATTCTGAGATGGCCGCATCTAAATATTCATGTGAAATGCAAACGTGTAACACCCGGCCATATTTTTGAACAATTATTATTATTATTATTATTATTATTATTATTATTATTATTATTATTATTATTATTATTATTATTATTATTATTATTATTTATTTTTTTATTTGGAGGCTTGGCAACTGTGGCCTTAAGCCTTTTACTAATTAGTGATAAAAACTCAACCTGTACAATTTAAATTTTATAAAAAAGATTCGCCTCTCTCAGGAATTGTAATGTTCTGTCTGTTCCGAGGTCTTCCTTCAAGTTCCCTTTCACACCACATCTGTCTCTGAGTCTTGAGAGCTTTGCACAGTCTGTCAGAAGATGTTTCACTGTGAGAATTCCACCGCAGTCGCAGATAGGTTGCTCCTCATTCTTCAGCAGGTATGAAGAGGTTATCCTTGTATGGCCTATTCGTAGTCTAGTAAGGCACACTTGTTCTCGACGAGTGTAGCTGACATACGGTGACCATTCATTGACGCTCTGTTTGATTGGGTTTAATTTTGTTTGAAGACTATTCCACGTAGTCTGCCATGCTCTGAGGATGCACTTTAAAGCAGCATTTCTTACATCTTGAGGGCGTACTTCTATTTCGATTCCTGATTGTTTGTTTGCGGCATTTCTTGCTGCAGAATCGGCCTCTTCATTGCCTCTTCATTACCTGTGTGCCCAGGGCACCAGATGAACGTAACTGACGCTCCTCGCAGTTTTAACTTGTGACATAACAGGAGAATCATCTGTAGTAGTGGGTCTACAGGTAGGCGTCTGTCTATGGCGGTGAGAAAGCTGAGCGAGTCAGTGCAGATCACAAATTTTCTTGCACCGAGAGTTTCACAGTATCGCAAAGCTTGTAATATTGCAAACAATTCAGCTGTGTACGCACTCGCTTCTGGCGGAAGTGTCCATGTTTCTGATGCGTCTTCAGTTACAAATGCGCTTCCAACTCCATGTTTGCTTTTTGATCCATCGGTGTAGATAACTGTGTGATCTGTCATGTACTCTTCAAGAAGTGATCTGAATCTGATTTTTAATTCCGTGGGAAGGCTTTCTTTTTTCTTTACACTGGTGGTGTCGAGTCGAATTTCTGGCATTTTAAGCGTCCAAGGTGGGACTTCATATGGTTTATGTTTGAAAACCGGTGGTAGAATGAAGTTGTAGCATCGGATTATTTCTATTGCACGGATGTTGACTGGACGAGTAGCTGTAGGTCTTCGATTGTAAATATTTGCCAGGTTGGGACTAGTCATCAATGGATAGTTTAGGTGTTCTGGTAGTGACAGCATTTTTGCTCGATATCTGAGTAGTAGTGTTTGTCGTCTATGGTGTAGCGACATGGTACTGGTTTCACAATAGACACTTAAGGAGGGACTAGTGCGGAACGCTCCAGATGCATAACGGAGGCCTGCGTTGTGAATAGGTTCTAATTTTCTTAAGCTTGATTTCCTGGCTGAGGAGTACACTGCACACCCCACATCGATTTTGGACATGACGAGGGATTTGTAGAGACGGAGCAAGACGTCTCTATCTGCTCCCCAATTTATATGCGAAATGCATCGGATCACGTTCAGAGAAGTTTTGCATCTAGACAAGATATACTCTAGATGGTGTTTCCAGGTTAAATGCCTATCAAAAATCAGACCAAGGAATTTTGCCGTTTCATCGTACGCCAGTTGAACACCATGTAACGTTAGATCTGGATCTCTGTATCTTTTCCGTTTTCTACAGAAGTGGACGCATTTGGTTTTAGCTGCTGCAAATGAGAATCCGATATTTTCTGCGTTCTGTACCAGTGTATTGATGGCATTTTGCATTTTCAATTTAATCATTGCTGGCGATTTGGCTGAATAAAATAGAGCAATATCATCAACATACATGCATTTTCCAACTGATGATTCTATGCCATCAAACATCTCATTGATTGCTATGATAAAAAGCGTACCACTTAATGGAGAACCTTGTGGTACACCGTTCTCAAGTACGTAACTTTCTGAGATAGACTGCCCAACACGAACTTGGAAGGATCTGGTATTAAGGAAGCTGGATATGAATTTTGGAAGGTTTCCTCTGATTTGCCAATTATGCAGTTGTCTCAAGATGTTGTAACGCCAGGTCTTATCAAACGCCTTTTCTAGGTCGAAGAATACAGCCACCATATGTTGTCTTTTAATAAAGGTGTTCTGTATTGCGTTTTCTAGATACACTAACTGATCGATAGTAGAGTGATGCTGTCGGTAACCACACTGATGTTTATTCAGGAAGTTGTTTCTTTCGAGACACCATGTTAGTCGAGTGTTGACCATTTTTTTCTAGGATTTTTCCTAGACAGCATGTCAGTGACACTGGCCGATAGTTTTCAGGTTTCCGCGGGTCTTTACCAGTCTTTAAAAGTGGGATTACTATCGCTTCTTTCCAGCATTTGGGGTAATTGCATTGTACCCAGATGTTGTTATATATATTTAACAAGGTGGAAAGTATTTCCTCTGGCAACCGATGTAGTATGCTGTAGGGGAGGTTATCTGATCCTGCTGCAGTGTCTCCGGCTGCATTTATAGCATCTTGTAATTCTCTTCGTGTGAAAATAGAATTATACGGCATATCTGTATCAGTTGTGAAATCTAGTACTTGTTCTTCTTCCTGTCTTTTCTCGATAAATTCTTCAGGATAGCTGTTTGTGTTACTGGCTTTAGAGTATTGAGACGCGAAGGCATTGGCTATTTCTTCTGGGTTGCATACTAGTTGTCCTTCATGTTCTATGCATGTAATAGGACTGAAAACATTTTTTCCAGCTATTGACCTGATTTTCTGCCATACTTCTGTGACTTTGGTCGTTCTGGTTATGGTTGTCACGTACTTCTCCCAGCTTGATCGTTTGGCAGTTAGTACTTTCCTGCGAGCAAGTGCACGCAAACGCTTAAAAGCAATTAGATTGTCTTGTGTTGGTGAACGCCTGTATGTGTTGAGGGCTCTTCTTTTCTCCCTTATTGCTTCTTTGGTCTCTGTATTCCACCATGGTACTGGAATTCTGGATGGGCGACCAGTAGTTTGTGGAATGTATTTTCCAGCAGTAGAAATTTCAGTGTTGGTGAAGTCTGTTATAACTTTCTCTGTGTTTCCACTGACATTTATTGGTGTTAAATGACTGGTGAAATTGAACCAGTCTGCACGCGCGGTACACCAACGTTTCTGTAAATATACGGCGTTCTTTGATATGTTTGATGATATCAACAGAGGAAAGTGATCGCTTTGATGAAGATCGGGAAGTGGTTTCCACGTCAAGCGTGTTGCAAGATTTGGGCTGCATATTGAAAGGTCTATGGCCGAGAATGTTCCATTTCTAGCGTTGAAGTGAGTGTTTGCTCCTGTGTTTAAGAGCACGTATTCGTTGTTGAGTAACAGTTCGTCGATTCTGCGACCGGCGTCATTTGTTCTAGGGCAGCCCCATGTGGTGCTGTGAGCATTAAAGTCGCCTAGAATAAGAAATGGAGGCTGTAGTTGATCAATCAGGTCTTGTAGGTCTTCATTTTGCCATGAGGTGTCTGGTAAGTAAAGGCTACATAACGTCATCTTCAATGGCTGGTGTAATGTTACAGCTACTGCTTGTAGAGGTGTATTGAGATGAACTTGACTAGCAGAATGTGTATTGCTGATCAATATGGCAACACCGCCTCTAGCGCACCTATCAGGTTCTACGTCATTGCGAAAGATCTTATAACCTCTTAAATTGAAACGGTCTTCTGGTTTAAAATGGGTTTCTTGTAAGCACACACACATTGGTGTGTGATTGGCCAGTAGCAATTTCAGTTCGCAATAATGTGAGATACAGCCGTTAATGTTCCATTGAATAATATTTTCCATAGTTGAGATGAAGTTCTGCTGCTGTGGCATGGATGGGTCCTGCTTATTTTCTGGGTTTTCCTCTTGGCCATCCTTTCTTCTTTTTCTTTTTGCGCGGAATTTTGCTTGGATCGATTGACTGGTAATCGTTGTTTTCTGCACTTATCATCGAGCTTGTCTCTGAGCCAGTGGTCGTGTCTTGATCATTGGTTTTTTGTTTGAGCAAGACCTCCTTGGTGTGTTTTGGAGAACGAGGCGATCGACTTCGGTGGCCCCTTGCCGATTCACCTTTACTGGATGTGGCTGCGGCGGCGGCCACTGGATTTCTTTCTGCATCATTTGACTGGGGTGCTGAAGATTGCTTTTCAAGAACTATTTCACTTTGGGTGTTTGTGTTTAATTCTTCTGTGTTTACTTTGTTCTTGTAAATTTCATTGAAATACTTTTCTATACAGTGAGTTATTACAGGCATTAGTTCTTTTACTACTAGTGAAGGTGTGCTTTTAGGTGTGCTTTTAGTGACTGCTTCAACGTATGTGATACTTCCTTTTTCGGAACAAACAAGTTTTTTTTGCTTCAGGATAGCTGAGTTTTTGTCTGACTTTTATTTGTTGTATTGCTGCCTCCTGTTTATAGATTGGGCAGTCCCTTGACCTTGATGAGTGCTGCCCGCTGCAATTGATGCATTTGATAGGATCCATGCATGGATCACCATTATGAAATGGCTTTCCACATTGACATGCTTTGATTTTAGCACATCTAGATGCTGTGTGTCCGAAATGTAAGCACTGAAAGCACTGCATTGGTTGAGGAATGAACATTCGTACGCTCAGACGATGAATGCCAGCTTTAATCTTTTCTGGCAACGTGCTGCGGTTGAACGTCAGAACATGGGATGCCGAAGGAATTGTCTGCCCGTCTCGCCTCATCGTTAGCCTACGACAGGCAATGACTCCTTGATGAGCCAGTTCTTGTACTATTTCCTCTTCACTGCAGTTTAGTAAATCACTGCAAACTACAACACCTTTGCAGGTATTCAGCGTACCATGGGCATTTACTTCAACTTCGATAGTACCTATTTTGCTCAACTCTAACAACTTTTGACCTTGATTGTCATTAAATGTTTCTATTAAGAGTCCAGACGGAGTTTTCTTTATCTCTCTTACGGCAGATCCAGCACAGGTGCTAACACACTTTTCTATTAGAAATTATTTTTCAAAGTTTCCTTCCTTTCTTTTAACTATAAGGTACTTTGGTACCACTGATGTGTTCTTGAAGAAGTCATCAGGGTTTATGTTTCTTCCAGTTCTCATTCTTTTTGCTCTAAACTCAGAACTTATTTCTGGACGAGAGTTTTTAAGGGATCCCTCAACCCTGGGATCGCAAACTTCCATACGTGTACCGCGAAGTTGCTATCACTCGTAGCAATATCTGCCCCGGGTGCCGAGTGATCCGCACCCTTGGCATTGCAGTTGCTTGATGACGACGCCCGGTGGCCTGCTTGCTCACCACCGACCGCCGGTACTGGGGCTCCGATCCCCTGCACCGTATCGGTTGATCCTAAACGATCCTCCATACCCGTTTTTTCTTCAGGTTCGCCTTCCTCTAGCGTTTTTGAGCTACCGCCAGCTAAAAGGAAATAGAAGAGAAGAAGGGGGACAGTGAAGAATAGAGTTAGAATAGAAAAGTAGAACAGAAATGACTCCCTAGCCCTCGTAACCTAATAGCGTCGGGGTCGGAAACACAAGGGTTGGCCGATATGAAGATTGGCCCACAGGACAGATAACAGAAGTGTGCCACAAGTAAGTGAAAGCAATGACACACGAAGTTCGTGGGAATGAGAGTATGTTATGGGGAGTGACAGCAGACAGCTGCTCCGATTAGTCGCCTTTTACGACAGGGGGAGGTCCCGTGGTGCTATTCTACAAAACCCCCGACACCACACGGAGTTGTTGTTATTATTATTATTATTATTATTATTATTATTATTATTATTATTATTATTATTATTATTATACAATTATGTCTCTGGATGTTGTCCCAGGATTGAAGTGACCTTACATGCTTTTGCCAAGTGAAGGCCCTTTCCGATTTTGATTTTGGAATAGGATATATGTATTAGGCGTGAGTCACACTGCTATCCAGAAACTTCCTAACTATTTTGCATGTGTTGAGGATTGTAGCTTTTTGTAATTCTATATACAATGATTTTGTCAGGTTTAACTGTTGTAGGCTATTATACAAGGTTTTTGGGATGACTCCATTTGTGGATACAATGATGGGTACCGTGTAAACTTTCTCCATTTTCCATAGTTGTTTTATTTTGCATTTTGGTGCTTTTCGTTCTTTGCGTTTCATCGTTCAATTTATTTATTTAGTAGTACTAGGCGTTTTTGAGTTTTATTTATTATTTTCCAATTGTTTTCTTTAGTAATAATAATAAAGTTAATTGAAATAGTTATAGTAGTTCATTATTTGTTGTTGTTAAGTGTCCCTTTAGTATTTCGTGTTTTAAATTAATTATATTATATTTATTATTATTATTTTTTTAAAATTCATTTTAATTATAACTGGAAAATAATGGATAGCCCAACAACATCTGGGTCTATACTTAATATTGAACCTTTGAAGATAACACGTATTCAAAGTTCTCTTCAAAAGGGAATTATCAATTTATTTTGTGGACTGTGGAAGGAAGCAGTGGAAGAAAAGGTCCATGTTACCCACTCTTGTTTAATAATGCGAGTGGCAAAATTATTACAGGTAAGGTTGATTTTTCTTTTTTCTTTTCTACATCTTATTATTATTATTATTATTATTATTATTATTATTATTATTATTATTATTATTAGTTTATGCTGAAATATAGTTTGTGATCCGATTTGTTCATCCGCCCGGAACAAAACAAACGGACAGAACGTAAAGAACATACACACGCCAAATGAATTTTAAGGTGAATATTCGCATAAAATGCGTTGATAGACTGCTGGCCAGCTAAAAAGCCGAACTAACGGGGCAACGTTTGAAAAATATCACTGTCTGATGAGAACATACATTCATACTCGATTTAGGGTAGTTTCGTTTCGTTTTATGTTGGCAAAAGCTGTTGCCAACCGTTCCACAAATACCCTGTATGTATTACCTTCAAGCGGTAGGGACATTTTTTAAAATTTAAGTTTGCAATGAAACAATGACTACTTCCGTAGATTCCGCCAACATTCAAGGCCATTCAAGTGAAGTTGTGTTAGTTTACGAGTGTTGCTAAAGATTTGCATTTTGCATTTTGGTGCTTTTCGTTCTTTGCGTTTCATCGTTCAATTTATTTATTTAGTAGTACTAGGCGTTTTGAGTTTTATTTATTATTTTCCAATTGTTTTCTTTAGTAATAATAATAAAGTTAATTGAAATAGTTATAGTAGTTCATTATTTGTTGTTGTTAAGTGTCCCTTTAGTATTTCGTGTTTTAAATTAATTATATTATATTTATTATTATTTTTTTAAAATTAATTTTAATTATAACTGGAAAATAATGGATAGCCCAACAACATCTGGGTCTATATTTAATATTGAACCTTTGAAGATAACACGTATTCAAAGTTCTCTTCAAAAGGGAATTATCAATTTATTTTGTGGACTGTGGAAGGAAGCAGTGGAAGAAAAGGTCCATGTTACCCACTCTTGTTTAATAATGCGAGTGGCAAAATTATTACAGGTAAGGTTGATTTTTCTTTTTTCTTTTCTACATCTTATCTTTTAAAAGTTACAAGTGTAATTTTCTTAATTAAAATTGGGATGAGTATAGTTGTTAATTATCTTTACCATTACTTATTTATTAATTACCATTACTCATGTTTTAATCGTAATAAATCTAATTTTCTTTTTTTCAAGATGCTGTGTGTTTACAGGTGGGTGTAAAGTCAGTTGATAGTATTATCAAAAAACATAAAAAACAAGAAGCTCTGACCACACCCAAAAAGACCCGTAAAATATCCCGTCCAGTCACAGATATTGACAATTTCACTGAGGATGCAATTGCCAATAAAATTTATTGTAGTTCGAGTTCAGGTAATCAATTAGACTTTTTAATTAGTTTGTTAGTACACAGTTTTATTAATATAAACAATGATCATTTTGTGTTATTTTATGTATTATTTAACAAGTACCAAGGAATATATTTTATGTAGGTTGTGGTATTTCTATAAGAAACCTGTACACAGAGATTGTGGGAGATGAAACGTTAAATTTTGAAGGCTCTCAGACCTCCCTAAAGCGAATAGTGAAGAACATGGGTTTTACTTAGGGAAAGGGAGACAGGTATTCCCATGTGAGGGAGAATCTATCTATCTATATATTTAAAAAAAATAAGGTATTCTGCCATGGCTTCGTTTAGAGCTTCTACTGAACCGATTGTAGTATTTTTTCCTTTAAATGAAAGAATGTGATCCCTAGATGTGTTATCAGATATTGTTTGTGTTGATTCACCAACATTTACGGTGTAAATTAATTAATTAAATCATTCTTTAATAGTACGCTTATCAATAGTCAATTATTTTCTTGCAAAGGGTGGCTGTTCGAAAATTGATATATATGAGTCTATAGATGTGCATCCCCGCCGCTTCATGGTGGCGCTGCTTGATGTTTTTGTTTTGATTCTTGAGATTTGTTCACAATTCGTCAAGGTTTTGTTTCAGTGTAATAATTGCATTGTAAAGATGACAGTTTGCATATACATATTTGCTTTTGTAGGGTATTTTGTAGAGAACATTCGGACAGTGGGTTTTGTGCGGTTGTAGTGAAGTTGTTTACAGGTTATGTCGAATTCCGATCCGTTGCCCACGCGCCCCAAAAGACTCAAACGCACTACATTGACTGGGAGAAGGGAAAGAGAAGGTCAGCGTATGTGTCGTGATAGTGAGGTCATTTCGTTTTCTGTTGGGTTATTGTCTATGAAATGTCAGTTTTGTTCTACTTTGTACTTCCCATGTCAGAGAAATTCTGTAAACGAGTTTACTGTGTGTTGCTTACATGGGAAAATAAGATTACCTTCGAGCAATATGCCAGAAGAAATCAAACAGTTGTTTATAGGAGATTATGACACATCAAAAAACTTAAGAAATAATATCCGTCAGTATAATAGTGGTCTTTCTTTTGTGTAATTTGGTGCCGATATTGCATTGCCACCTGCCATACGTGTTCAACATTTTGTGAACTCCACATCACAGAATATCTTTGTTATACCCTGAAGATTCAAACAATGCAACATATTGTGAACATTAGTCTGGGCACAGTATTTTACATTTATCTTAGATCACACCGTCATATTTTGACGGGTTCTCACTAGTGAAATTATAATTTTTAAAAGAGAGAGCTTCCTGAGGAATTATTATAGAAATACAAACTCCAACACACCAAAGGCAGTAATTTATTATTATTATTATTATTATTATTATTATTATTATTATTATTATTATTATTATTATTATTATTATTATTATTATTATTATTATTAGGGAGTGCATATCTATGATTTTGCATATTTTTGTCTATTGCTTCAGGGCATAGCTAAATGAAATTCCTTGACATGTGGTTAGAATTGGATGCTATCTATATATTTAAAAAAATAAGGTATTCTGCCATGGCTTCGTTTAGAGCTTCTACTGAACCGATTGTTGTATTTTTTTCTTTTAAATGAAAGCATATGATTCCTAGATGTGTTATCAGATATTGTTTGTGTTGATTCACCAACATTTACGGTGTAAATTAATTAATTAAATCATTCTTCAATATTACGCTTATCAATAGTCAATAGTCAATTTTTTTTTCAAAGGGTGGCAGTTTGATGTTTTGTGGGTGTTCAAAGGGTGGCACGCTGCTTGATGTTTTGTTTTGATTGTTGAGATTTGTTTACAATTCGTCAAAGTTTTGTTTCAGCGTAATAATTGCATTGTGGTGTTGACTGCACGTATTTGCTTCTGTGGTGTATTTTGTAGAGAACATTCGCACAGTGGGTTTTGCTCGGATGTAATACTTTAGTGAAGTTGTTTACAGGTTATGTCGAATTCCGAATCGTTGTCCACGCGCCCCAAAAGACGCAAACGTGCATTAACTGAACGCAGGGAAAGAGAAAGTCAGCGTAGGTGTCGTGACAGTGAGGTCGTTTCGTTTTCTATTGGGTCATTGTCTATAAGATGTCAGTTTTGTTCTGCTTTGTTCTTTCCACGTGAGAGAAATTCTGCAAACGATTTACTTTGTGTTGCTTAAATGGGAAAATAAGTATACCTTCGAGCAATATGCCAGAAGAAATCAAACAGTTGTTCATAGGAGATGACACATCAAAAAACTTTAGAAATAATATCCTTCAGTATAATAGTGCTATATCTTTTGTGCCGATATTGCATTGTCACCTGGTCATGGGCCATACGTGTTCAAAATTTTGGGAACTCCTCATCACAGAATATCTTTGTTATACCCTGAAGATCCAAACAATGCAATGTATTGTGAACATTAGTCTGGGTACAGTATTTTACATTTATATCAGATCTCAACGTCAAATTTTGACGGGTTCTCACTAGTGTAGATTAATGTGTTAGTGCAATTTGGCAAATTTTTCCTGTTGGTACATATTCATATAATAATATGAGCATATTTTTATGCTCCTATATTTATTTTGTTAAAAGAGAGACTTATCTCTAAAGCATTCCTTGTTGTCGTAGAATATATTTATTTGGGAGCAGTCATTGATTAGAAAAAGCTTGTCACACTGTGTTTTTTCTTTTCTATAGACAATAAAATACTTGTGCAAATGTAGGATATTTCTTGACATATTTTTTATACCAAGCAGAAAAAATGAAACAAGACAAACAATGTTCTTAATAAAGGTGCATAATTACTTCAATTATTTCTCCTGAGAAGTGAGCTAGGTTATATTGTTTGCACAAAAATACATCTTTTCATTCCAAGTATCACATGAAATGAAATATTGTTAATTTTAATTGCATATTTCAGAATTTTTAGGTCATAGATGCATATTTCAAGATTTTTAGGACATAAAAATCGTATCTCTAATTATTATAATTTTTAGTTTTCATACATGTACTTGTATATCTAAATGTATATGTAAATACAGTAGTCTTGTCAACATTGTTTCAGTTTTTTGTAGCTTGTTTGTAACCTTATTTGATTAGTAGCATTTTTGACATTACTTGTAATATTGGTTTTGGGCAAGTAGCACCGCATCTCTCTCTAAATCCCACATGCATTTTGAATTTCCCTATCACAATATTCTAATTTTAATGCTGCAAATAACCGTTGTCTTACCTTGAATTTTTTCACAGCAAGAATGTGTATTTAACTGGCAATAAATAAACAATATATTAATCTTGTACTGCTTGACTGCCTATTGGGAATAATTTGGCATGAATTTGTAATGGAAACTGAAGTATAATATACTTTTGATTTGAATTATTTAACAAGCAATGAGAGGGTTTATTGTGTAATAACTGCATGTTCAGGGAGAAGCTTATAGTAATGTAGTCACAATAAGAGAGTAGATTCAATATTATTGTGCAACTATATATTTAATGTGCCATTTATATTGATTGTGTACATTCCTGTTTAAATAAACATCTTTTAAAAAAATCAAAAAGTCATATTTATTACCGTTTATCCCAATCTTATGAATCACACGCCATTGAAATGATGAAAAAATGTGTAAAGAGAAAGACTGTGGTAACAATGGATAAGTTACTGAAGACTTACTTACATCAATGATGATTTTCATTATTTTTTTGAACTTACTTTTAAAAGCTAATGAATAATTGAACAGATAAATTAAATGGATGCATTTGCATTGATATTGACATAACTGGACTGTTAGGAACAATTCATTAGATCACTTAAAAACTACCATGTATATCACGTTAATTAACTTCAATAATTGTGGTATTTATTTGCGTTCAATAAAACTCATTACTACCAGTTCATAACGTGAAGAAACTGTTGACACACATCTCAAAAGCATTAATATCATAGAAGTATGAACGCAGATAACTTTTGAGGTTGTATTTTTCATTTGCACTTGACACTTTTTAACACTTCTTAAGTTCGCAATAGTTGATAATGATAATTCTTAATTAACTTAATAATTATTCACAGAGTTAATATTCGTTAATAGATGAACATCTTTTTTTAATTCTACCGAAAAACGAATCATGTATTATTGAACTGTGGACAACACTCGAGACCGCGCGAGGAATGTGAATGACAACAAACAAAACAAAAGCGAGAGACTTGATCAGAGTTACAGTTTCATAAGTTGGCTATTCTGACAGGAAATCTTTCAAGCTGCCATATTGCGAATTTAGTGCGGCCTAATACACGGCCTGGAGTCTAATTGAGCATTGGACATACTCAAGGATGTTTTATGTTTACAAGAGGACCGAAGGCCCGAGCCTCGACCTCAACTTGGATACGTGTAAGATATTTCTTACACCGTGGCGTAGCTACGCGTCACAATTCCGCGAGCGTGAACGAATCGGATCACGAACTACATACATTTCTACTCTCATTTTCTTTCGTTTAACTATCTACTATCTCACACTTGCTCACGCTAGATGACGAAAGGTAGTCTGCTTTCGAGAGATTGCAATTCGCACATCAACACTAAATTGGTCTTGAAGATGGTGTCTTAAAAACGACGCAAAGAACAAATGGCGGCATACAAGCTTTCATTTTCTTAATATTAATATTTATTAAAGTGTAGTGTTTATATTACAAAACGGGTTCATAAGAGTAAGTGATAACACATCTAGAGTCCACTTCATTGAAAGAAAAAAATCACAAAATTTGGTTAAGTAGAAAGCTCTAACTTCGTTCTAAACGAAAACCCTTTATGATTTAAATATAAAGATTGTGATTTTGCATTGTTTTACAATGGAACTGAAACAATACTCGCAAAAAGTATCTAATTCCACTTTTAATTCATTAAATCAGAATACTTTCTGTAAATTTCTTTGTTAGTTGTGAAAAAGTTAATATCTTAAATATTATTACCTTTCGTTAAACTTGTAAATGGTGAAAATATGCTGTTTAATATAATGAATTCGTATTCAAGTGTTCTTAAAGCAAAGCAACACGAACTCGTTTCTGTTTTGACAAAGATTCCTCTGACAAATTGAAAGATTTATAATTTCAAGTTTCTCAATTTAAGTTATTACGATGGTTGTTATGTGCAATAAAAAAGCTTATAGTAAATATGACGAAATTTCTGTAAGTTCATCAAGCAGTTTTCAGTCTGCAAGAAAGCACATTTTTGTCTCTGAACCGATGGGAGAAAAAACGCCTGCTGAACTAAACGGCATCGGACACATTCTTTCTCGCAGATTAGCTAAAATAGGTTTTGACAAGGTAAGGTTTGAAACACGCATTTTCTGATTGACTTTTTAACTTTCCATTAATGTTGCTTTGTCTTGTAGGCATACGTTGTATTCGGCCAATTTCTTGTGCTCAAGATGGACAAGGAGCTATTTACGTTTTGGCTATGCGATTCTGTTGGTGCTTCACCGAAACAAGCTAATGACTGTTATCAATGTCTTCTGGAATGGTCCGAAGAATTTCTATAACTTAGTTTAGCGTTTAAGACAAAAACATCTTCCATGTTTCGTTTAGTAGCTCCATAGTTTTCCTTCTGGGAAATGGTTATGCTGTGAAACAGTTGGCGTTGTCAATGTTAGTTTTGACAGTTGCGCGGAGACTTGTTTTTACATAAAATGCCTGTAGTAGAATGAGTGAAATTGTTTTCGTAAAAGTATTATTTACAACACAGATAAGGATTTCAATTTTTGTCTTTCCATAAATGTAATTAATATTATTTCGGATAGTAAAAAAGAGTTTTAAGACAGAATTTTTTTCTCAAATGCCGCCGAGTGAACAAAAAACGAGGATTGTCCATGTTTATGGTAAATAAATTTCATTATAAAATGTAAAGGTTCATAGTAAAATGTTTTTATTGTAGTTCAATTTATGTATGGAATTTTAAAACAATTATTTCAGGAAGTTAAATCACAATTAATGAATTTATGAAGCTGTGATGAAAGGTAATAAAGAGAATAATGTATTTACATTATTGTAAAATGAAACTTTGATACTCTAAATTAAATGGAAGAAATTACAAGAGGAAATTAAATATTACCGCGGAAAATAAAAAGGATAAATTTCATTTTTAGAAAACTGTTAGATATTATGTATTAATGAAGTTCAACTTTCGATATAAGTTACGTATCTCGGGCGTTATAGGATATGTTTCGTATAAGGGATAGGGGGGATATGAGTTACGTTTCTAGTCCGTGAGTTTGCACCGAGGGCGACTTCCAATCTAGAGAGACTCCGACCCGACGGATTGGAAGTCGCCCGAGGGGCAAGAACATCTAATGTCCGTAATGCCCACAAAATGTATGGTTCACTAGTTCCTTGCTTAAACAAGAATTTGATTAATTTTTAAATTTGTCTTGACTCAAAAGTGAAGACGCATTTTAATCATCAGTTGGCAAATGGTGTCACATAACCAAAACAGAGTGCGTATCTAATTACTATTGCATATTTGTAATTGGGAAACTTTGTTCGTACAAAACGGAAGCAGATTGTGAAGTTTCTACGGAAAGTTTCGAAAAACAATGGAACTACGGACAGATAATTTCCAATATAATCTCGAGAAATATACAGGTTGAAATTGAGAACAGCGCTTCCCCACCCCCACTCGAGCCCACCTAAACTGCGCGCCAAGGTAGCGCCACCTAGACATACAAGGCCTGGGCTCCTATTCATAATATCATTTGTGATATCTCGCATCTATGCTGTATCGAACGGTGCAATTGGGAAGACCACAAGGAGACCGTATTCTTAAACCAACATCGCATCTACTCAGGTCTCGGAACAAGCTAATGACGTCTTTAAGATGGAAATACATATCGCACACAAAGGCAAATGCAATATATTAGAATTTATTAACGGAAGTCAGCGCATATATTATAGACATAAAATTAGCAATGAATTAAATATTTTTAAAAATGACAAAAAAATTAAACATATGGACCGATCAAACTAATAAATTTCAAAACAAAATGGGCATATAGAATGATCAGGTATATTTATCATGTACGTTTTGTAGGAAAATGCTTGGATGGGTCGATATTCATTCATTTATTATATATTATACAAAGTCTACACCTGTACAACACAAAAAATAATTATTTCAATAATGCATCTTCAAAAGCAATTAAAAATACTTTAAAACTGCTGGTTGAGCAAAAATCCTTGTATCACTCGCAACCACTTCCTGTGTTTCATCTTTCAGAAATCCGAAAATAAATATTTCGATCATTCAAGTAATTACCACGACACAACGGCACACTACTCTTGAGAGGCATGTTCTTCTTAGCAAAATTGTCAGAAAGCTTTAAAGGATATAACCAATTGAGAGGAACTCAGAACACGTGGTCTTCAGACTGCACATGCTGACTGCAACATGAAAATAAGATGATCGGAGCTGGCCCAAGTTTCATGAAGTCACGCGCCTATTTCGAGTTGGTTCCGAGGCCTTTAAAATCCAGGGGATGTTGCTTAAACCAATACCTTCTATTACTAGAGACCGAACAACTACTACTCGCGCAACTTTTCTTAAACGATGACCTTGCTTCCCCCTCCTTTGAGCAACAAACAGTTTAAGGCAAAAGCTCGCAGCGAGCACTGATGACAACATTCCAAGCATTAAAACTTCGTTGGTGCGAAACAGAAGCTAGTCAAAGCTAGTTGCTTTCATAATCCATTACTCCTGTTCAGCTTTATTACCATTATCTAAAGAAATGACTAAGGCAGGCCTAGGTCCTTCAAGGGAGGCACCTAAAACTCCTATCTAGTGTCCCTGCTGTTGCCTACCCAGAGCGATGACTTGGCCGCACAAGTAGCAGGTTTGACTTTGATTTTCCAGAGGTTAGCATTGTTGTAAATACTCTAGTGGCCGATTTTGTAACTAATACCCCCACTCCGCCTGCATTTCTTCAATCCATGGATGAAGAAAAGTTGCGCGACTAGTACATCATTAGCTGCTTGTGATGTAAGAGTATGTAGGCCGACTATGAATATGTACGACAGACATTTTGCTTTAGTTTATGTCATTTAGTTTATTTACTACTAGCTGGTGTACCCGGCGTTGCTCGGGTTTATAGTAAATTATTAGACAGGGAAAGGAATTTCATTTTTTCATACCCAACGGTGGGGCCTACTATCTCTTCTGCTGTGTCCCTTCTCCGCCCTGCTCCTCCCTGCCATGCTCTGCCCGGCCACGCTTCAATAGTCCTGTCTTCTTTTCACCCCCATTTGGAAATTTCCGGTCTACCTCGCTCACTTTTCCAGTTATTAAACTTTCTTCACTTTATAACTAAAAACAATAAACAATTCTAAACTACTAAAAAAATACTTGTAGACTCACGTATATTTTGTATTTTTTTGTGGAGTTTCATACATTACTTCCAATACTGTCAATAAATCGTCACATTGTAAAACTTACTCTTTTTTATATTTTGTCTTCTCTTGTATTCATAAACACATATTTGAAATTGATCTGTCAAATCGTGACCTTGAAGGGACTTACTGTTTTAAGCGATATTTAACATGCCAGAGTTCGCGCACCGAGACGCTAGAAGATAGATATGGAATATAAATGTAGATGTCAAAACGTAATTGGCGAATCATAATCATAAAAGTAAATGAAAGTATCAATATTGAACGTAACTGCCAGTATTTATAATTATTTTGAAGACGACAAATAGAAAATGTTTAATCTACATGTAGAATAAAACTTATTTTTTTACGTAAATCAATTTATCATAACATTGAAGTATGAGAACAATACTGATCCATCAACATGTACATTATGTGTACACACTAAATTGACAATGCTCTGAACAAAACCAAATTAGCTTCATTATTTGATCTGAAGTGCTATATATTAAGGATCTTGAAATGTGAATAATAGAAACCAGTTCATGCGTTGGGAGCAATTGCAATGCAAAATAATAGCACAGATTAGTCTCAATAAGTAAGTGATCAGTGCTTAATTACATACTACTGCACTAATCTTCTGCACATAATGAAGAAAAAAATTAACTGGGTGAAACCAAAACATACAAACATTTTACATTTTACCGATTTGAACATGAGAACTGTGTAAATAGTCAAATTGTGAGTGCTATTGAAAAGCTACCCTACTACGTAGAGAATTATTTACATTTGCATCCCTCCTTGCAGTACTACTTTCAATAGTGCGAGTGAGTACTTCAGCAAATCGCACTTCTCTTAATAGCCGATTCAAAACGTTTATAGACTGCCCATCTATTCGCACTTGTATAGTCTGTATTGACAACTTGACATTCGCATTGTTTTAGCAATTCAATGTTTACAAATTTCTGTAAAAGAAGAGGGTGTTTAGAATTTATACGATATCTATATATAATACATTGTATATTACTGTATATTCTGTAGTATGTATTATTACACATTGCACTGTCTCAACCTACCTCAATTTTTGTACAAATTCAAACTCCAATGTTTTCTAGCCACTTTTTACATAACACGGATTAAGGATAATGCATGTACCTTGTCATCTTTACCACTTTAGTTACCGATTTCTTTCAAATATTCCACCAATGTTCAGAACTAACAAATCACCACCGTTCATACATGGACATAACATAACCTTATTCAGAGTCCAATGAATCTCGTAATAATCCCGTACATGATGAAATCAGTAGGAGATCTCAGACGTCATCCTCTGGTGGCGTACAGCTAAACTATTGACATTGATGCACTCTTGAATCTGTGATGTAAAGCTGTGCCAAAAATGTCGAGAAAAGTAATTATTTTGTAAATATATTACGGTTTATGGTTGTAAATCATAGCCTATAGTACTCCAGACCTTTAAAGAAAGTTAGCACAAAAGTTTCATCGGTATTGGTTCAGTAGATTCAGAGATTACCGCGTTTTAAGACCACTCACTTCTGTCTTTATATATTAGTGTAGAAGTATAGATATAGATTTCTTCTGTGCCGCAGTTATTGACTTTACATTTGAATTATTACTGTACTTAAAATCCAGAATATGGGTTTTAAATGGTGCGATCCCAAATGTCGGGAAAATTATGACACGAGCAGTGGCGGCCGGTGCTTTGCGAGGTAGGGGGGGCGGTTTTAGGCCAAAGGAAGAGAAACCCCTAACGCGCTCAAGTGATGTAAATGTTGATTCTTTGGCCAAAACCATGGTGGAAATAACACCATGGCCAAAACGATAAGGGTTTTTCCGCCATGGCCAAAACGACCTCTGTGCTGCTAGTGAGAAATCGAATTGATCATTGATCAACGCAGTACACCTTATGGGCACCTTACTGATGACCTTATGCCGCTCAGTTTAACTGCGGAAACAAAGGTCGTGTCCTGTGTGGGCTACAACTGGCGGCGGTGATGCGCAATTGCTTGCTTAGGTTTCAATCTTGGTGATACTTGATATGCCGCGGGACAAAGCGCGTAGGCGACAGGATGCGCGCGATGCAATAGCCTGGCGATATCCACCGTGCCGCGCGGAAAAGCGATCAGTTTCATTAGCAGCTTGCGCCATCCCGCTACCAAAAGCATCTCGAATGTTATTAGGCGAGTACAAAGGCTTCAGAGAGTGGGATGGTTTCAACTTTGCAAGAAGCATTGAGGGTCTCAAGACTGCATTACAATACTTATTGTTAGACACAGAGGACAATGCAGAATCAATTACGGAGAGTGCACGAATTCTGGAGAAGGTTCTAGAGAAATTATTAATGAAAAAGTTCGAAGCAAACAATTGAAAAGAAATTGATTTTTTAAGGACAAATAAAGATATTGAAATTTTCAGTTCCTGCTCTTAATGAGTTTTTCTGTATCTCCATGCGAATAAAATTAATCGTTATGCAGAAAATCTGTTTAATTTTGACATCCTCGGATATAGTGAACCAAAAATGTTAGTCCCCAGAAGTTCACTATAACCGGAGTCGACTGTATATATAAGAAATAAATATGTTAGAGACACAGTCTCCACGACAAGAATCTTACCTTAATTAATAGTCTTGTAGATGAAATCCATTCTCCTCTCCCTTCCTTCAGCAAAGTGATTGATGACAAGATCATTAAAGTTGTATGCATTCAGAAGTTCTTTTTCTATAGAACACATAGCCAATGCACTAAGTCTCTCTTCTCTCATTGTATTTCGTGAGAAAGTCTTTATTCTGTTGAGAGTCGAAAAACACCTTTCGCTTTCTGCAGTTGTCATCGGGATTGTGCAGATAACCCGCAAGAGTTTTACAGATTCAGGCAAAATTTGGACTAAGTTGTTTTCATAAATACAATTCAAGAGGGTTAAAGCTCCTGTTGCATTCTGAAAATCGTTTCTGTTGTATATAACAGTCAACTCTTGTCGCAGTTCAATTTCATTAAAATCGTACAATTTAATGGCAATTTGAAATTCTGTTTCAGGAAATAACAGTTTGTGTTTGCTGAACAAGGTGGGTTGAAATAATATGGCTGCCGACAAATGGTCGTTGAATGTAAAACGATCATCAATGTTGGTTAGAATTATGTCACATACTTCTTTCGCGACAGTTTTAAGCTTGTCTTCGAAACGAGCACGTTTCTGATTGCATGACTCGTTATTTTGGGTATTCCAGTGATGGTCAAGGTCAAGAGAATTTCTTGTCCGCTGTATGGAAGACTTCAATTCTGACACATACTTTTGGGCTTTAATGGTGTCTACATCCTTTTGTTGTAATTGTTTAAAAAGTATATCGCAATGAGGTAGAATTTTGTTAAAAAGCTCCAGCCAAAAGAGAAAATCAGCATCTTTTAAAAGTTTTCCCAGTCCAATCGCTTTTCTTACTGTTGAGTAATCGTTAGTTGTATCATTCTCAATTATTTCCAGACATTCACTTATTTCATTCTTGTAATTATACACAGTGCTTACACAACGGGCTTTAAAATTCCACCTTGTATCGGCATTCCTTGGAATTCTTTTCTTCACAACTTGGTCAAGAACCGCAGTTCTTTTTACCGACTTTGTGAAGAACGTTGAAAAGCCTTCCAAGTTGCTAAAAAATATTCTCACTTGTTTGTTCTGAGTGGCAGAGCGCTCTATAATTAAGTTCAGTTGATGGGCATAACAGTGCACAAAATGTGCTTTCTCGTACACTGCCCTCACTCTTACCTGCACTCCACTCTGTTTGCCACTCATAACCGACGCACCGTCGTAGCTTTGTGCGATTAATTTATTTGGGGACTCGTTTATTTTCAGTTTTTCAAGTTCACTGAACACAACATAACTAATTCCTTCTGCAGTGTGATCACTTGGTGTTACGAAGTTTATGAATCGTTCATATATCTTCCCCTTCAATTCATATCGTACAACAAACACAAGTTGAGACAATGTCGCACAATCAGTTGTTTCATCTACTTCTATAGCTATGTAATCAGTCCTAGATACTTCCTCACAAATCAACTGATGACAGACAGCATAAATTGAGTCCAACAAATCATTCTGTATGGTTTTAGAAAGCCCCAGAAACACACGATTATTTGTTTTCTCAATATGTTGTTTTAACGTGGAGTCCAACTCTGCCATCAAATTAACTAAACCACGAAAAATACCTGGGTTGTCCGATCCATCTGTTTCGTCGTGTCCCCTTAGAGCAAGTTCAAACTTCCCGCAAAATTTAATACAGTCTATCAGTTTACTCAAAACGTAACGATTCTTGGAAACATCTTCATTAATTTTCTTTATTCTCATTCTATAAGCTGAATCTAACTGACACCTTATATCAATTTTGCCTAGCATGGTAAATTCTATTCCACTGTTTATGTGTTGTTCACTCAATTTGTGCTTCTTCACTTTTTGGGCAAGGTGTTTAATGTCTGATACACCATCCTTTGTCCATGCACGATCACTAACATTCATAACAAGGCACGTATAACAAAAGAAAGAATTTCTTATGTCACAACCACATAGCCAGTCTGCGTATTTGTAGAGAGAGGAATTGAATTTTCTTGTGTATCCAGTTTTGCTTTTGCAGGCATTTTGAATCTGCGTAATTTTAAGTGAGGTCTTGGCGGCCCTAATTTCTTTAATTCTATTTTTTGTTCTATAGTGAGATTCTGACTACCATCAGTTAAAATAGTGTTCACACTGTTGATACCACTCATGATGAAACACTTTAAATATCAAAACACGACATGCAAGTCTCACATTAACAACTGTTCAACTCAACGCACTACACATGAATTTGGCTTGATTCCTATCAATGACTTGAATCGCATATGCTAACGCACTCTGTCTGGTCACAACAACATTACGTGTGCGGAAAACTTCTTCGGACTCTGCCGCCGCCCAAGCACCCTTCCAATGCTCCCCCCTCCCGGCGCCCACTTCCCCCTCCTACGCCGCGTTCTCCGTAAAGGGCCTGGGCAAAGGCTGGGGCGGATCTCCGAGAGTCCGCATGTGTACGGTTCGGTTGAGAACATTGACCCTTGGTGCGGCCCATGCAAACACATTCATTCTAAAACCATTTATTTTTTCTGATACCATATAAAGATCATGCAACATTTTTGTTGTTTAACAGTTCATGTTTGGTAAATTCTGAAACCTTTCGTCTTTGTTAATTTTACTGGGGGGCGCCGCCCCAGAGTTCTCAAAGAGCAGCCGCCACTGGACACGAGACGAGGAACCGAGTATCGGTGTTTTCGTTTCCGGCTACGAAAGAAATGGACATCCCCAAAAGAAGACGAAAGTTTCTAGCAAATCAGCATTCCAAGGTAAGAAAACGAATCTAACCGATTTCATAACAAAAATGTGGTAACAATTTAAAATAAATGACTAAGGGTTGAACAATTTAGAACATAAATCTCAATTATGAATTGTAAACAGCCAAAAGCTTCCTTATCAATCGAAAAAGTTTCGTCAAGTTTGTCTTGACTTATTGAGAAATTGTTGACACGGTCCTTTGTTTTGCTCTTACAAAGCAAATATAGCTTTCTTCCTCCAAGTCACGTTCAGTTTTAACAGTTGTTTTTGCATTGAATAAATGCACCTTAAGATTAAATATCAGTGTAACCCAAGATTATGAGGTTATGTTTGATTATTTTACTGTCATGGTTTCAACATACGCTGAAAATTCGATGAAACCAAGGTTTATTAAGTAATTTTATTAAATACTGTTAGGATTAACAATTGTGTTACGAATTCTTAACAAAAACGTTTTAACAATCGTCATTATTTCTAACGTTCATTAAATTTTTGCCGGTTTGTGAAGTCCATTTTCGTCCAGAGGACTCGAGTGGAAAGATGAAAACGCAAAGAAACTCCAAGCATCACTAGAAAAAGCGAAATTAAAACATGGTGCGGTGCCATCAATATTTTTGAATTGTTTTAAATATTTATCTTCAGCAGTAACATCAAGAAAGATAGTGTAGAAGAAATACGAGAAAGATTTAAGTATCAAAATTTGCAACGAGTAATTAATGATGGTCTTCAATTGAAAGCGAATGCAAGAATTTTTGTCTCGAATATTTTCAGAATGTGATCCTTGAAAAAGTCAGTATGTTTCATTGTAACAATTCATTGTGTTAGAGAAGAGTAAAGTGCCAGATTTCAATGAATGTTGCAAGAAAGATAAATTTTCTACTGTAAATTATTGATTTGTATTAGTTTGTTTTAAATATATTGTGCTGGTGAAAATTGGTGAAACTACCCTTGAGATTCCTTGTAGTTGTGTTGAAGTTTATTCTTTAATATGTTTCCTTATCTCTTTTTCATTTCACACATTTTAATATTTATATTACGACATTGGGAAAGAGATATGAATCAGTTTAACTTTCGTATTGCTGGAATTTGTAGGTAAGTAATAATATTCATGCATTAATAATTATAATAAATAATGGATTTGCTACATTTATATAATCGATTAATTAAATCATATAAGTTAATTTAAATTTCTTTTGAAAAGTGATCGAGACCTGAGATAATACTTAAGTTTCAGTAAAAATAAATTACAATGTTAGGATTAGTATCGAAATTATATTTCATATTATGGATATTTAGTTTAAACTAATTTTAACTTGTATTTAGGAACACACGTGGAATAATGTATTTTCATTGAAAGTCCACAGAATCTAAGCAGTATCGATGTTTTCGTTTCCGGCTGTAAAAGAAATGTAGTATGCAATGTTAAAAATTATTTCATTAGACATGTCCTTAAATCAATCGTCAGTTTACATTAAATAAGTCATTTTATAATTAACTGGTTTCAAAACTTGATACACACTTACTTGAAAAACAAGTTTGTGTAAAACAACGTGTGTTCGAAACACTTCACTTTTCCCCATAGCACGTCATACGCAGTTTTTAACTGTTTTTTGACATAAAATAAATAATAAATAAAACAATCCTAACCTTCAAATCGCGGAAGGAAAGGCCTAGATGTGCTGACGTCATAGATATAGTTGTTAGGCCTGTAGTAATAGAAGGTATTGCTTAAACTCCTTCGAGATACCATTCGCACATTACGTGCGGTAACGTTTGGCGACACAACACTCACTGCTCGATTGTCTCAAACAGCTGAGGTTTACGCGCGTTGTGTGAATAGACATTGTTTGGTGAAGTTCAGTGCAATTCTGTAGCATTATATTTTTGTTCGAGTTACGTATTTAGTTATTTTTCATTCTTTACTGGTTTCTATTTTATTTAATTCCTTGTAGTTCGTTTTTAGTGGAGTTAATCCATACGCTTTTGTAATTAGTATTTAGTTTTGTGCATTGTCTAGTTTATTGTAAGTATGGGCTTGAATAAGGTATACACTTCAGAAAGACAAAAATAACATGATATTGTGCTGGCCAGCTAAAGAGCCGAACTAACGGGACAACTTTTGAAAAATGTCACTGTCGGATGAGAACATACATTTATACTCGATTTAGGGTAGTTTCGTTTCGTTTTATGTTGGCAAAAGCTGTTGCCAACCGTCACACAAATACCCTGTATATATTACTATCAAGCGGTAGGGACATTTTGTAAAATTTAAGTTTGCAATGAAACAATGACTACTTCCGTAGATTTCGCCAACATTCAAAGCCATACAAGTGAAGTTGTGTTAGTTTACGAGTGTTGCTAAAGATTTGCATTTTGCGTTTTGGTGCTCTTCGTTCTTTGCGTTTTATCGTTCAATTTATTATTTAGTAGTACTAGGCGTTTTTGAGTTTTATTTATTATTTTCCAATTGTTTTCTTGAGTAATAAAAATAAAGTTAATTGAAATAGTTATTGTAGTTCATTATTTGTTGTTGTTAAGTGTCCCTTTAGTATTTCTTGTTTTAGATTAATTATATTTATTATTATTATTTTTTCTGAATTCATTTTAATTATAACTGGAAAATAATGGATAGCCCAACAACATCCGAGTCTATACTTAATTTTGAACCTTTGAAGATAACACGTATTCAAAGTTCTCTTCAAAAGGGAATTATCAATTTATTTTGTGGACTGTGGAAGGAAGCAGTGGAAGAAAAGGTCCATGTTACCCACTCTTGTTTAATAACGCGAGTGGCAAAATTATTACAGGTAAGATTGATTTTTCTTTTCTTTTCTACATCTTATCTTTTAAAACTTACAAGTGTAATTTTCTTAATTAAAATTGGGATGAGTATAGTTGTTAATTATCTTTACCATTACTCATGTATTAATCGTAATAAATCTAATTTTCTTTTTTTCAAGATGTTGTGTGTTTACAGGTGGGTGTAAAGTCAGTTGATAGTATTATCAACAAATATAAAAAACAAGAAGCTCTGACCACACCCAAAAAGACCCGTAAAAGATCCCGTCCAATCACAGATATTGACAATTTCACTAAGGATGCAATTGCCAATAAATTTTATTGTAGTTTGAATTCAGGTAATCAATTAGACTTTTTAATTAGTTTGTTAGTATACAGTTTTATTAATATAAACAATGATCATTTTGTGTTGTTTTATGTATTATTTAACAAGTACCAAGGATTATATTTTATGTAGGTTGTGGTATTTCTATAAGAAACCTGTACACAGAGATTGTGGGAGATGAAACGTTAAATTTTGAAGGCTCTCAGACCTCCCTAAAGCGAATAGTGAAGAACATGGGTTTTACTTAGGGAAAGGGAGACAAGTATGCCCATGTGAGAGAGAATGAAATTATAATTTTTAAAAGAGAGTGCTTCCTGAGGAATTACTATAGAAATACAAACTCCAACACACCAAAGGCAGTAATTAATTATTATTATTATTATTATTATTATTATTATTATTATTATTATTATTATTATTATTATTATTAATAGGGAGTGCATATCTATGATTTTGCATATTTTTGTCTATTGCTTCAGGGCATAGCTAAATGAAATTCCTTGACATGTGGTTAGAATTGGATGCTATGTAGATTAATATGTTAGTGCAATTTGGCAAATTTTTCCTGTTGGTGCATATTCATATAATAATAAGAGAATATTTTTATGCTCCTATATTTATTTTGTTTAAAGAGAGACTTATCTCTAAACCATTCCTTGTTGTCATAGAATCTATTTATTTGGGAGCAGTCATTGATTAGAAAAAGCTTGTCACACTTTGTGTTTTTTCTTTTCTATAGACAATAAAATACTTGTGCAAATGTAGGATATTTCTTGATATATTTTTTATACCAAGCAGAAAAAATGAAACAAGACAAACAATGTCCTTAATGAAGGTGCATAATTACTTCAATTATTTCTCCTGAGAAGTGAGCTACGTTATATTATGTTTGCACAAAAATACATCTTTTCATTCCAAGTATCACATGAAATGAAATATTGTTATTTTTAATTGTATATTTCAGAATTTTTAGGTCATAGATGCATATTTCAAGATTTTTAGGACATAAAAATCATCTCTCTAATTATTATAATTCTTAGTTTTCACATATGTACTTGTCTTTTATATCTAAATGTATATGTAAATAGTCTGGTCAACACTGTTCCAGTTTTTTGTAGCTTGTTTGTAACCTTATTTGATTAGTAGCATTTGTGACATTACTTGTAATACTGGTTTTGGGCAAGTAGCACCGCATCTCTCTCTAAATCCCACATGCATTTTGAATTTCCTTGGCACAATACTCTAATTTTAATGTTGAAAATAACCGTTGTCTTACCTTGAATTTTTCTCACAGCAAGAAAGTGTATTTAACTGGCAATAAATAAACAATATATTAATCTTGTACTGCTTGGCTGCCTATTGGGAATTATTTGGCATGAATTTGTAATGGAAACTGAAGTATAATATACTTTTGATTTGAATTATTTAACAAGCAATGAGGGTTTACTGTGTAATAACTGCATGTTTAGGGAGAAGCTTATAGTAATGTAGTCACAATAAGAGAGTAGATTCAATATTATTGTGCAACTATATATTTAATGTGCCATTTATATTGATTGTGTACATTCCTGTTTAAATAAACATCTTTAAAAAAATCAAAAAGTCATATTTATTACCATTTATCCCAATCTTATGAATCACACCCTATTGAAATGGTGAAAAAATGGGTAAAGAGAGAGACTGTCTCTGGTAACAATGGATAAGTTATTGAAGACTTACTTATACTAATGATGATATTCATTATTTTTTTGAACTTATTTTTAAAAGCTAATGAATAATTGAACAAATAAATCAAATGGATGCATTTGCATTGATATTGACATAACTGGACTGTTAGGAACAATTCATTAGATCACTTAAAAACTACCATGTATATCACGTTAATTAACTTCAATAATTGTGGTATTTATTTGCGTTCAATAAAACTCATTACTACCAGTTCAAACGTGAAGGAACTGTTGACACACATCTCAAAAGCATTAATAACATAGAAGTATGACCGCAGATAACTTTTGAGGTTGTATTTTTCATTTGCACTTGACACTTTTTAACACTTCTTAAGCTTGCAATAGTTGATAATTCTTACTTAACTTAATAATTATTCACAGAGTTAATATTCGTTTATAGATGAACATCTCTTTTTAATTCTACCGAAAAACGAATCATGTATTATTGAACAGTGGACAAGACTCGAGACCGCGCGAGGATTGTGAATGACAACAAACAAAACAAAAGCGAGAGACTTGATCAGAGTTATAGTTTCATAAGTTGGCTATTCCGACAGGAAATCTTTCAAGCTGCCATATTGCGAATTTAGTGCGGCCTAATACACGGCCTGGAGTATAGAGCGACTGAGCCAGCCCGAAAAAAGGTATTAGTATCAGAAAAGTTTTCACATTTACAATGAAAGATGCTGAAAATAAATGGAAGGAATTGGCCCTTCGACTAAATGCAGTTATTTACAGAGAATTACTAGACAAGTATAAAATAAAATACAATACTGAATACGAGGCTGAATTCGACCAACACCACCTAGACATGCAAGGCCTGAGCAGTCATTCAAGAAGGCCGCCTAAGAAGGCCATACAAACAGAAATGTAAAGTAAAATTGTGGTTACTGGAGGAAAATATATAATTAATTACACTATCAAGTAAGGAGAAAAGATGTCTACTTTCTCTAGCTGGAAGAATCTTCATAAATATGTTATTTTTAGGCGAAACAAGCTGCATACAAATTCTATTAATACTCTTATCACTTACAACGCACAGTCCTCTCTGTTTTAGTTTAAATATACATTTGTTTTCAAAATATTTTGCAAGTATCACTATCGCTTAATTTTTGTATTTGTTTCTTGTATACTTTAAAAAATTGTTTTCACTATGTTCCATTTGAAGTTCTAAACCAAATGAACACAATCTCCTAAGAGCACCAGGTTGAGGAAATATTATAAACCCTAAATGTTTGAAATATTTATAAGAATAAGGCTATATGGTAAATAGAGCATAAGACTATATGAAAAACTATGAATTTAACTGATATGCACTTCTTTTCTTGGTAAGAAATTTTATTTGTTCCAGCGTAAAAGCAACAGGTTTGCCAAATTGTGAATTTGTGGTATCGATTTCAAGAGGTCTGAAAGTAAAGCAAAACCATCATGAGGACTGTTACTGTTACTTATTTTGAAACATAACTTTAACCTAACCTTTTCTAAAATATCAATAATTTCATTTGTATTATACATACTATCTGATATGGTACTGCCTCGTAGGTTTTGAATACTTTAAAAAAATAATATACGCTGAGTTTCAATTCCTTATCCACCGCAACTGAATCAATAATTTTAGGGGCAGAATTACAATATGTTTAAAAAGAATGTCTTCCTTATTAATAATCGACCAATAACCGTCCAAAATAAGCAACTCCAGTTTGCTTGCACTTCTTAGTTCAATAAAAGTACTGAAAGATATTTCATTTAATCTTGCAATGTTTTCTTTTGCACTTTTTTCAATAGCAGCAAGCTGATGCTCACTGTCTAAACTAAATTTCTTTTCTTGAAGACTTTTTCTGTAGGAAGTTGGGTGATTCAAGTAAGCAGGACAATTAGGCAATAAATGACGCATAGCTCCACGAGACAGTCATGTATATTTTAAAGGAAGTCTGATATTTAGTTCATAATCACAATAGAACACTGAATTCATCTCAATTCCCGACGTTTGCAAATGCAATTCACAAAGCTGAAAGTAAACACTGGACTTAGCAACGGACACTTCTCACTTTTTATCATAATTTCGACCTGGGGACACTGCCCTTATTCACCATGATTCTCACTATTTCAACAACAGAAATTCATCTACATAACCACAACTTGAAAGCCACAAGTTACACAACTGGATCTCCACAATTCGAACAAGTCGACCTTCTCTAGCCGCCAGATTGGCTATGAAAAACTCCAGTGCGCAGGCCTTGTATGTCTAGGTGGTGTTGACCAAGGCCTGCTGCGAAATATACGAGTAACTACAGAAATGCGTTACTAAGAAAGTGTTATTTATGATTGAAAATGTTCATGGTGATTTGTGGTGCAAATGAATATTTGTAGTAAGTATGGTAGTGGAAGAGCAATCAGTATAAGCCTATTGTCGTTAAATGAAAATATCTCAAAAGTAAGGGAGGTTTATTAAACGTGAGCGCCGAGTAGAGAGCGCAGGCGCGAACCTGGTCGTGGGAGCGAGGGCCGGAAGGCCTTAAACGCCGCACGTTGGATCCGTCGTGGGCCTCTTGGTGTTAAAATTCTTTGGTTATAAAATTGCGTGCTCTAGAAATAAAGAGCTGATAGGAGAATGTCGCCAGGTTTGGATCTTATTTGTTAAAATACAGAAAATGTCGTTCGTTACTTCATTTGGCGGGTAGATATTGCTTATGAGAGTTTCTCAGAAATGTTTGTGTATCACACCCACCTACCTACTTTACCACACGTGGTGGGTCGTGATAGCATGAATGCTCGTGAAGCGAGCTTACAATTCTCACGAAGTAGGATCTTTCGGGAATGAGAAAGGTCTGAACCCTTAACACAATGAATCAAATAAAATAGAATAATATGAACATATATTCAATGAGAAAATTTACAGTGACGCAACTTCACAACAGGTTATTGCACTTTAAGTAGCTGGTCACTGAAAAAAAAGAAACAAGACAAAAAAAACATAGGTGTCACCTCGACTGCCTGAACACACTTTCATCAACTACAATTTAGGATTTGATTACTCCTTTCTGAGTTTTTCCACTACTAAATTATTTACTCTTTTGGCCTCTAGTTTTCCATGCATGGCTTTTTTTCAAAATGAATTTGATACTTGTTTCAAAGAAACCCTTTTACAGGTGCTAGCCTTGGGCTTCGCACTCACTATAATACTGAACACAAAAAATATACGTGGCATTCACGTTACTTAATTCATACCCCTTTACATGTCACAAAAGCAATTACTTTTAACACAATACAACAAATTGATCTTTCTAGATAATATTAACTGTACAACATATAAAACTTCTGAATCATTTACGTAAAATTGTACAAGGTATAGGCTCTTTAAATTAATCTAATGATACGTGCAGTAAATGGCCTGGAAACTGCCACTCACACCGTTCGAAATACTTCTCCCACCTATTTTAGACGTTTCACCCACTTTTAACACTGATGGTCGTGTATTTACCACTATCCTCTTTCCCAGCTGAACGCTGCATAAACGTTGCCAGTTCCTTTACATCAACAGCTCCGCGTCACTCGCCTGTAGGTAACCTTGGGGATTTTCTGCCGCCCGTCCCGCGTTGCCGCCACGTCTTCGCGTGCTGTGCTGTGACGAAAGCAGTTCCTTCCGCTCGAACGCCGCCAAGCCTCCAATTTCCACACCTTTCCCTCGTTCCGATCCCGTACTATCCTCGCTCTAGACCAAGTCCTTCTCGCCTACGCTTCGCTCTTCCTGGGGTCGTCCGTCTTCCACTGCCTCGTACACGTTCGTTCGCGCTTCCAGCCTCGAAATGATTAATATTGCAAGAGTTATGCTCAAATGCTCGGCCGACCTACCACACTTTAGGCATGTATGGTCTCAGCGTGCAATGTGAGATGCTGGATTTAATTAATGTCCTTCTGCGCGAATTTTACAACTTTTGAAGTTATTTCGACGTCAAACAGTTATTTTGCTTGCTCTCCGAATTATTGTGACTGCGACGGTTGATTTTGCACTCAATTTCCTAATTACTTTAGCTTTTAACTATCAAGTTAAAGTAAACTCCTATACTATTTGTTTGTACTCGCCGTTACTGTTGTAGCAAAAGAGCTTCTTCTGGTCGCCGTCGCAGTTGCCGTAAAAGAGAGTTCCTCCGAGGCGCGCCGCGATACTTATGTTACTCGCGCCTGGGGAAATGTTGGAGGGGTGCATATTCTCCTCCTTTCGTGACCTCACGGAAAAACATTACTCACTAGTTCGGGCGTCGTAGTTTGAAAAGCTGTGGGCAGATGGCGCGTATACCGGCCATCGCTCCGCCGCGTACCCTAGTCCTCTCTGTTAGTGAGCTACTTTACATAACTTGATAGTGGCGTTATGGGGTTGTCTAACCCCGTGACGTCACAGTTTGAATAGTTAGTTTCGTCTATTTTTTTTACGTTTGTGATGTATGTATTATTAAGAATAGTTTCTTCTAGTTGTTTAAAATTTTTAATTACATTACTATGTAGATAATCTGCCGTACTTAGGTCAACAGGAGACCTCGGAGAAGTACTGAATCTACAAATGGCGTTGGTGAGGGTGGCTTTCCAACCGAAAATTTGATGACGGTCTGTACATGTACTATATCAAATTTTCAGTCTTAAGACCCTTGTTCAAGGTTATTTTGAGCTCTAAATTCGCATACACGACATAAATAAGGTAGATTAGTGGCGCTTAAAGTTGGTTAATATTGGTGCAGGTGGCGAGGCATTTATGTACTCAAAAAATTAAAATTAAAAAATCAAAAAAAAAATCGGGATGTCTGTATGTACAGATGTGACTGGTTGCCAGACTAGAAACTTGAAACTTAGAGCTGAAACTTGACAAACACGTTCCGGGTTGACGAAATTGCGTTTATAAATACGGTATAGTTTCGATTTTCATTAATATTTCCAAAATTCTGAAAATTAAAAAAGTTCAAATTTATTTTCGAATCTGTTCACCATCTCCAATATTAGATCCAGAATTTCTTTCTCAACACAATTTACCCCTCAACCTTAGATAATAATAACTTAAAAAAATAATAGTCGTTGAATAACACTAAGAGAAGGGAATGTTCCGTATGCCGAACTCAAATAAGCGATAGCGCCAATTACCGCTTCAGTCATTTCTTGACTTCTGGCACTTCCTATTTCGGAAGTGCTTTAGCCATTCATTGGTGTTGGCGAAATGTGATACCTCTCAAAGAAAAGTACTTTGTTCGTCATATGATTTTTCACACGAAACATCATCCTACAGGCCAATTAGTCTATTACCTATACTCTCTAAAGCATTTGAAAAATTATTCCTTGCTAAACTACAACCCTTAACTGAAAAGTGGATTCCTGATCACCACTTTGGCTTTCGAAAAATGCTCTCCACAGTCGAACAAGTCCATAGAGTTGTGGATGTTATCAACAGGAGCTTGGAAGGAAAGCAATACTGTTCGGCAGCTTTCCTGGACATAAGCCAGGCATTCGACAAGGTATGGCATGAAGGATTGCTATAAAGCTAAAGAACATGCTTGAATATCCCTATTATGTCCTTCTAAAGTCTTATCTAAGCAATCGATCGTTTGAAGTGAAACATAAAAATGAATATTCCCATCACTACCCAATAAAATCCGGCGTTCCTCAAGGAAGTGTATTGGGTCCAGTTCTGTATGTACTATACACATATGATCTACCTATCACTGAGAATACTGTAACGGCTACATTCGCCGATGACACTTCCATAATGGCAACTGACAACGAACCAGAAGAAGCATCATTACTACTGCAAGCTCATCTGGACAAACTACAACTATGGTTCAATACTTGGCGAATAAAAGTAAATGAAATGAAATCGAAACAAATCACTTTCACTATGAATAAGAGAACTTGTCCTCCTGTACAACTAAATCATCATGATCTACCGCAAGAAACCACTGTCAAACACCTAGACAGAAAACTCACATGGAAAGCACATATTCTAAACAAACGCTAGGAACTACAAATAAAATACAAACAACTATACTGGTTGCTAGGAAGAAAATCTGTGCTGGCTACAGACAATAAACGTTTAATATACAAGTTATTCTTGAAACCAATCTGGACATACTGCATACAGCTCTGGGGCTCTACCTGCAGGTCAAATATTCAAACCATACAGAGATTCCAATCCAAGGTTCTGAGAGACATTGCTAGTGCTTCCTGGTACGTCCGAAACGATGTGCTACATAATGATTTTAACATGCCAACAGTACAACAAGAAATTAGAAATTTTAGCCATAAATATGTCAGCAAACTAGAAAACCATAAAAATTTACTAGCCATAAACTTACAGGACAATAGTTTAGAAGTCAAAAGACTGAAAAAGTTCAAACCATTGGATTTGCCAAATAGATTTTAAAATGACAATAGTGATAATACTGTAATGTGTAATATGTAAGCGATAGTACTGTAATGAGTAATATGTAAGTGATAATACTGTAATGTGTAATATGATCAAGGAAGATCACCAGTGGGTGGCCTTTCCATGCAAGTTGTATTTTCTAACATCATATTTACTTATTGTTCTTGTTTTGAACAGATTGTAAATTTACAGATTTAAATAAAAAAATTAATTTTTAAATAAATTGAAAAGTGTTTGGTTGGTAAATTGAAAGGATTGGTTAACATATTATCATTTAATTAAATAATTACTTTAATGTATGCATGTATTGTGACATACCAGACTGTCACACAATATTTTGTTGGGAATTGGGGACAAGAATTTATTAAATTCTTCGTAAAAAGTGTAAATGTTGAGGGCATAGGCATGCAGGCAGGGCGTTCCTTAGCAACCAGGGAAGCGGAAGTAAATAAACATAGCGCAGCAAGTAACGGACAGAAGATTGTGATATAAGGGCATGTAGGATTGGTGGTAAACTAGTAATGGGGTATGACGTAGAAGGAAACTGGAGATTGTTTTGTAAAACAAGGGACAAGAAGGTATGAAAGTTATCGAGGTTTGAACTTTTTGTAATATGAGAGAGGAGCTTTAGACCGCGTACCGTGCACATCATAGAGGTCATTGTAAATGATAGATGTGGGACTTGGTGGAATTTTGCAGGAAATAATTGAGCAGTGAGGACTTATATTTTGTGTGCCTAATTCTATTTGGAACTTTGAATAATTCTGGCACCAGGAGTCGTAAGTGAAACAATTAATAAGTTGAGGAGGACATTGATCCGGCAGCGGACCGAGAACAAGATACAAGAGAGAAGATTGGTCAGTGCAGTGGATTCTTCCTGGCCTCATCGTCCAAGAGCGCATGGATATATAAATAGTAAGAATAATAGCGCTATTTACAATCGGTCATGACCAAGGTGACATTTCATGTCAAAAGAATTAATTGAGGAATAAACTTATAATGTTTTCATTCTGAAAAAGAAAAGCTGATTATCATTTCATTAGCATCTTCTGCAATCCATAGTTTAATAATTTCTTTCCAGAAACAAATTTCAGATTCCTCGCTTCTTCCATATGGAGAGCGGATCGAATGATCGTTTGCTAGGAAGAAAGTAAGTACCAGCGACGATTATTTTCATAAGAACCCAACCGGCAGACCTAGTAGGATAATTATTTCCC